>CAHIKZ030000974.1:47500-177500 GCA_903632075.3 Acanthosepion pharaonis | reverse complement strand
AGCACGCATAATAAAAGTTTACAGACAAATTTAATCCCCTTAAAATCTAAATGGGATGCCAATCACTATCGATTGTCCTCTTGATTATTCTTTTCTCTTACTGTTCATTATTAATGTTTCTGTTTCTAATTTTTCCATACCCAGTAACCCCTTGAGTCTTAGTGACTTTACTGCCTTGGGTGGGGTAAAAAAATAACAGTTCATGAAGCAACACTGCCATCGAGCAAAAATTTTTTGTTTTTCTTTTCTCCTCACTTGTCCGCATAACATAGCAGAAAGTATCAAGCAAGAATGCAAAATGCTCCACGTTTGTGGAACTCCCTTCCGGCTTCATGCTTTCCAGCCAACATTAATCTACAAAAATTTAAATGCAATGTCAATCGTTGTCTACTGTCCTTCTGATTACTCTCTGGCTGCTCATTAGTAATGTTTCTGTTGCTAATTCTTCAACACACAGCAACCTCTTGTGTTATAGTGGCTTTACTGCATCGCTTGGGTTGTGATCGATTAAGAAAATACTGTCTCCATTGCATATAAAAAGCACGTCATCATAGGCATTCTACTCCGTTCATAGATTTGTTGATTTAAATATAATGTTGCGCTAAATCTGCTACTTTGATCTCGAATTCCAGGCCTACATTTCTGTTCAATCTAGCTTTGATGTGTCCGATGGTACCTTGGCCATTTCCATCGTGCAAATTTTGGAGTATGGCATTTTTCCTTTGCAACAACTCACCACTACGTTAATGAGTTTTGTGGCAGGGAGTTACGCAAAAATTCTGCAAGGATTGTGGATCCAACAGATTGCTTCACACACACACACACACACACACACACACACACACACACACACACACATATATATATATATATATATATATATATATATATATATATATATACACGCTGACTGACACCAAATCAGTTGGGTTTGGCTTGAGGCACTCGGAGGCATTCGATATCTAGCCGCACTGAGGAGCTGTGATACAACGAAACAGTACTGCCTGCGAATCACACACACACACACACACACGTATATATATGTATAGGGGTGAGTAAATCAACTAGATATTAGCAATTCTATGTACACGCGTTAGTGTGCATACACAGGTAAGCAAATAAATATTTACTAAATTTACTTTGGGGTATAACCATAACAGTGTTCAATGTGGTTAAATAGAGCTAAAATGTATATATTAGTAAATATACATATACCTACGTTAAGAATAGAAAACACAACATGCAAATTTGATTCAGCCCACATCTTAACAGTATTTTCAGAACCAACATCGGTAGGATTTTCCTAAATTAAACCGCAAACCTTTAAGCCATAATCCTTTACTCAACAAAATCTTCAATAAGAACTACATTAAAATTAGTTACAACTGCACGAGAAACCGTGAACAATATATAGCACATTATAATAGCGTAACTTTAAACAAGTTCTTAATCAACACCAACAACAATATTAACACAGAAAAAAGTGTAATTGCCGAAAAGCCATTATCTCTCCGATAAATAACAAATGTATGCATAAAGGCGTCATCTACAAGGCTAGCATTAGGCATAATTTACCATCATCAAATGATCCTTAATAATAGGAAATATACAAATCCCACAGCCCACTCAAAATTTTACTGGGATATTAAGACAAATCACTACACACCGGTAGTAAATTGGGATTTCGTCACCAAAAATATACCCTTTTCCGGCTGAGGCGACCGATGCAACTTGTGTTTGCTGGAAAAAAAAGATTCAATCTCAAAAATATTAATGATCGAAATCTAAATAATAAACGAAATGAACTAATGCTAGGTTGTAACCATAGGAAAAAAATCTCTTAAAATATTTTAATTCTGGATAAATATATTATCCCAAATTTCACTTTCACTTCCCATATTTAAAGTAATATATTGACTACCCCCTTTAGCCATTTTAATGTATATTATCACTCAAAGTGTCAACCGGCTTTTCTCTTTTAAACTGGCTTTTAATTTTTTTTATAATTGCCCCTACCTACACTCTAATTTCTGTATTTACACCCCCATATTATATTTAAGTTATTTTAAATTTGAGCTGGGAATCTGCATGCAATTTAGCGTTCTTCCCATGAGGCCCAGTATATTATTTTTTTAAAAATCATAGGTCATATTTTGTGCCTGATGAGTTGATAAAACAACGAATCTTAAGTCAAACTCAAACCTTGGTATATATATATATATATATATATATATATATATATATATATATATATATATATATAATGCGTTTGCATGTCTGTAAATTATTTTCAGAAACAGTGTATCTCTAAAGGAACAAAATGCTGAGAACATAGTTCTTTCTCTTGTCTGTACTGTACATTCACGCTCCATTACGAACATTTAAGAGTTTTGGAGTGTTAATCTGAGGACAGCGCAGAGGATTAAGAAAGAGTTGGATGATATATCCACTTAACATTATGGTGTTTGGAAGGATTACTAGCGATGTCGAAGTTTTGCTTTCATTCGTCTTCCCACGGGGCCTCAGATTCAACATGGAGGCCTACATCAAGTGCCTTGGGGAGGTAGTGCTGCCCTGGGCCAAAAGGGTGGTTGCTGGAAGATCCTACGTCTGGCAACGCGCCACACATACTAACATCTGGTCACCAAATTCTCCAGACTACAACTACTTTATTATGGGTGAGACGCAGTTGACCGAGAGACTAAAAGAACTCCATTTAAACACGAATGACCAAGTGAAGGCAAGGATAATGGCAGTATTCACCAACTTAAGCAAAGAGACCTTTAACAAGAGATGCAGATTCTGAAGTCGTCGTGGGGTCGTGGTTTAAGTGATTGGCGATTTTATTGACTAAATTTACACTTTATTATTCCAAGATATTTTAGTGCAATTTTGGTAAATACATCTGTTAAAATGAGATGTCAATGTTATTTTCGTTTTTGCGTTATGTAGCCGACAATATATCCATCGTACCCCATACACACTTACACACGCTAACACACACACACACATACATACACACACACACACACACACACACACACACACACACACACACACACACACACACACACAAGCACACACACACATACACACAGGTATATATATTTTAATAGTAAATATACATTTGCTTCCTCAACGCTAGCAAAACTTATGCTCGGGCAATTTCATCCAGCAGCCCACAATACTATCAATACTTGGAATTATAAATGTAGTTTTGTGAAAAGGCAAAATTGAAATAGCCAAGGAAAAATTGAACACCCTTAACAGCAACAAACAGGACATCTACGATAACCTATGCACGTGTTTATCGTTGCTTGGAAATCATCCATGTAAACAGAAACAGACTATCATCACGTTCTTGTCCGTATATTGCTTAATATATTGTACAGTAATTGTCATCTTTGATAATGGCTGATGTAAGCCGAAAGCTTAGATTGGATTAAAAAATATGGATCAATTGTGATTTTCTTTCTTCGTTTAATGATAATATTATTAAGCTTATCGGACGTTATGAAAAGAATTTACATAAAATGAATAGACAACACTTGTCTATATTATTTAATGAAACATGTATGAATGAAAAAATGCTGCCTAAATAAACACAATATATATATATATATATATATATATATATATATATATATATATATATATATATATATATATATATATATATATATATATATATATAAGAAATATGAAGAAATATAGTTAAGATGTGCTATATTTATGGAATAAAGTGCTGAATATCAGAGATAGAGTGTGTGTAAATATAAAAGTGAACATAGAAGTCAGCACTTAGAGGCGACAGTCTGTTTCATGCTAGATGCAATCGTCAGGCCACGAGTGCTGTTATTTTTCTCGGCCATTTATATATATATATATACGAGTCAGTGCTGCAAGTTTAACAAGTCGAATGCACGTGAATCCTGATTAAGCAATGAAACTCAAACAACACAAGAGTAAAAATACGAGAATTTCTTTCTTCTTTTTCTCCATATCACATTTTCTGTCGAAGTTTTGATAAAAGTGAAGCATGTTAGATTGATAGACATTTCTTATTTGTTATTTAACTTATTATTCTGTCGGATTCCGATCCAAATTTGATCAGTAATTGATCCCATTACACACACGCACATGCAAACACGCGCACGCACACACACACACGCGCGCACACACACACACACACACACACACACACACACACACATATATATATATATATATATATATATATATATATATATATATATATATATATATAATTGGGCAGCAATACCTCTTTTATATAAAGTGTCATTAAAGTCGACTGACAAAGCATTATGATGAAACACTTTATTCAATTTTTCTTGTGTTCATATAAGTGTTTTCTTTTCCGGACATAATGTGTGTAAAAACTATCCGAATGTTCTGCAAATACGAACGCTTTCGGCTATTCTATTACTTATTATTAAGAATATTTTTAAAACTGAATATGTAAACTTTTATATATGTGTATCTGTAATGATGGAATATTTTATCTATTCTACAAACACGATCATCACATTTTGACCATTTTCATAGTCAATATGTTTCTTTTTTTTTGGCTTTTATTTTATATTATTAATGCTTCCATTACTTTTAGCATTTTTACACGTGCATGAAGCTATTATAATATTATTTCTACGAGTATTTTGTCCTCGGAGTTTGGTAGGTTTCTATCTGTGTTTAGATGTGTCCAATGGTCAGAGAGATGTAATGTCTTCTTGATAGGCAGTTCGTTGCATGTCTAATATAATTATTCATGAATTTGGTTTGACTAAGAACACAGTTCCTTGAGGGAGATGTAAATAAATAATATTGTTTCCTGTAATTTGTATCTTGCAGATGAGTTATTATATATATATATATATATATATATATATATATATATATATATATATATATATAATGAAAAAATGTGTGTACAACATTTGGATATTATTTTATAATGCTGTTCCTCGTTTTAAGCTTTCGGCTCACATGAGTCATCATCAGTTGAACCGTTTTTGTCTTTATTTTCTCACGAAACTAAAGTCACGATACGCAGCTGGTATTGAACTTTAGTCACTGGATTTAACCAACGTCTTAACAAATATCTTTGTTTATCTCTTTCTTTCCTTTCCTCATTTCTTTCTTTCTTTCTTTCTTTCTTTCTTTCTTTTTTCTTTTTTTCTTGCCTTCCCTTTCTTTCATATCCCCCTTTATTTCTTTGTTTATCTCGTTCTTTCCTTTCCTCATTTCTTTCTTTCTTTCTTTCTTTCTTTCTTTCTCCTATACACTATTTTATTTCTGTCTTTCTTTCCGCTCTTCTCTCTAATTTATTCTTTTTTTCTTTCTCTTATTCTCTCTAAATTGTTCTTTCTTTTTTATTATTTCTCCCATTCGCTTTATTTTTTTGCTTTCTTTACGCTATTCACTCTAATTTGTTCTTTATTTCTTCTTTTGATTACAGCTCTATATATATAACGGCCATACCGGTTCTAGTACAATCACTGAAATTAAGCGACGTTGTGCCTGTGCAGTCGCTAGATGGGTGACCGTTTGAGAATACTAGGTGTTGTAATCTCGGATATTGAACTAGTGTAGTTCATAACAGCTCAGAATTGATAAGCCGAGTGCCGAATCCCAATTTCAGTTGGCTTCATTATTTTCACTGACGTACAACTAACCTCGGAAAATGTAAGAAGTAAACTATTTTCCCCTAACTATGGGTTAATTAGTGTGACGTTTATTCGTAAGTCATTATCTTTATCCACTGGGCTGGTTAGATCCAGTGACTAGACTCAAAGAGTTGTGAGTTCAATACTAGGCTACAGCCTGGTCAACCAAAAAACTTGGAGAATTGAGTTAAAGGAAAATATCTAAGTGTTCTACCAGAACATTACCTATTCTATTGTAATAGACTCTCCCACACATAATAAGTAGTAGTAGTAGTAGCGGTCGTTAGTTGGGCTCAGTGGAGTTGAGTGAGTCAGTCGATGTCGGACATTGAAGTATCAACCATCACAACTTGATTGCTGCGTTTTAGGACCGACTTAGCCAAATACAAGCCTCCACTGTGAAAACTACTCTACAACACTAAGACATCCAGAAGAGTCGTGGCACGTGTAACTAGAAAAATGTACCCCAGTGAACGAAATAAAGGCTTCGTTTCAAAATTCCAATCAAGTGAAGAAGGCCGTAGTGTACAACGGCAGAAACTTTGTGAATATGGGAATGAAGATGAGGATAACGCTCCGTATAATGTAAATAATGTAAATATTGTTTGTGTACTAAAATTTATTAGACAAACACCTTTTATGAATATATATGTTGATTTCCCAAGATTGGAATATGTATATTTGTTTTGTTTTAAATACAAAATCGTGGCACAAGACCAGAAAAGATGGGGGAATTATAGCAAAAGTTTCCCCCTTCACCCTCTTATAGTCAGAAGAAGACAGGTGCATTCTGGGATATATTTATTAGCCAATAAAATGGGACGGCTTGCATTTTGATCGGACCCCGTCCAGATCTGCCTTAACTACTAGACAGATATATTGTTCGCTTGGTTAACCTTGATTTTGTGTACAAACACTAACTGATAGTTTGTGAATTCTTTTTCTGCCTTATCAATTTTGATTTTCTTTAACTATATTGTTTGCTTCTTGCATATGTTTTCATCTTTTCATTGTAATCGTTATTAATTCTATTAGTGTTATTTATCTTTCACTTTATCAATGGCTCCGAACTCATCACAATATATATATATATATATATATATATATATATATATAAATATAAAAACTGACGCAAGTGCGACTTTTGGATAATAAGTGCGACATTACTGTAATTATTGAACAATATAGTTCATGCCACTTTGACAGAAAATTTACCAGTAAAAAATTCGTTTATCACCATATTTGTACATGAACGCACAACTGTAAAAATTTAAAATCAAACTCAGCGTTGCTACTGCGCGCTCCAAAAACAATAACTCATTTCCAATAGCATTTTCGGATACAACAATACATATATTTTCGTTGTCCTCTTATTACTAAGAGAAAAAACAAGAACAACATCTATTCCATACCTGAAGATGTCTGTAGGAACAGACGAAAGCTTGTAGTAAAAATAAGAACTAATACGGCAGAAATTTATAGAAACAAGGATCTTTTTATTCATAACGGATTCGGAGGTTTTTGTATATTATTTGAATTGTTTGCGACGATGGATTTCTCGCCAATTAAATCATTAACCTTGCATTTGTTTTGTATGAATAATTCATGAATAATATATATATATATATATATATATATATATATATATATATATATATATATATAGGATATTACACTAAAAACTTGTAAACATCGATAAGAAGATTCGCTGGACAATTGCAGAAAGCATTTAAAATAGCTTTTAAAATAAATGTTACGAACGTTCGAATTGTACTCTATTTGTTCTCATCGTACCTGTTTATATATATATATATATATATATATATAAATTTAATTATTTTTTTTCAAATAATTTTAATATTATGTTCTACTTTGTATCGAGCACTGTTTTTTAAAAATAAAGGACACTGGATTATAAATACCTTTCTTTCCCATTATTTGACTATATATATATATATATATATATATATATATATATATATGCGCGACTGAAATATGGAATGTTTTCTTAGTGATGCATCTTGTTCCGAGGATTACATTTACAGACTTAATAGTCATAAAAGTCTAAAAAGAGAAAATGGCGAAGAAATACAACAGATGTCGCTTACAGTTTCCATTGAAACGCTTAAATGAAAGAGAACCCCAGCCCCAAATTTAAGTGACGAGAGTTGGAATTTCTCTTACTCGACAAAGAGAGAAATGCGAAACTTCCAAATTAAGGGTAAAATATAATTATTTGCTGAAACTTGAACTTAAAACCTAGTAAAAAGCACAGGATGGTGTTTCTTGGTGTGCTTAGAACGTCTAAAACTTTTTGTTCGCCCTCCTCTGAAGGCGAATCACATCGTTAAACATGTTTCTTGGGATGAAAAATGTTTAAAATTAGAATGTCAGTGTGTGTTATTCATGGATGAGTTCTGGGCAACGCTGGATGCTCCCGACGGCTGACGAATAGTATGATATATGAAGGACGGCTTTAAACAGAATGAATGAAATGTCAGCATGGAATTAAAGTAATCCTGTTTTGTGCATGGTTTACTGATAATGAGTTAGCCTTTGGAGAATTGCTTAAGGCATCAAAACGAACTCTAGTATCTAAGCTGAGTTCTTAAGAATCAGTCTTCAGTCATGATTCAAGAAAAAGACACAGTTATTCAAAAGTAAGGCGGCATTTAACAAGACACTAATTCATCTAATACTGCTACGGCCACCAATGAATACTTAGCTCACTTAGGGCTAAAAATGGCCGACTTATGGTAAGACCAACGTGATGCCCGGGTCTTAACCTTATCGAAAATCTTTGACGTCTCGTCAAGTCAAATATTTATTATGGTTATAAACAAGTTTCATCCAAGAGTGAACTTTTGATAAAACTAACAGATTGTGAAACTGTCACTACTGACTAAATTATGAATTTAATATCTTGTATAAAAACTAAAAATCATCACTAAATGGATAGTGTATCAGCAAATAATCTTTCCTCCTATGTTATTTGACCAATCTTCTAATAATTTGCTTCGTATGCCATTTAAATAAATAATGGTAGAGTTTAGTCAATATCTACTTTTATTATGCGTATTACGCGTCGTGTAATGGATAATGGATCGGAATTGTTAATCGAAGAGTCGAGTTGCAATTCCAGTTGGGTGCATTAAAGTCACTTACGCGTAAATAATGAATAAAAAAAGTTAACAAAGAACACTATAAAATAGCTACAAAACTGCATTCGGATCAACACTTACTTCTGCTTAATAGCATTTAGATTAATTTGAAACATAACCGTTAGCACCCACAAAATAACCGTTAGAATAATTCAATAGACCTACCCATAATGCCACACATATATAGAGTATACACACACACACACACACATATATATATATATGCTTTGTTTGATATTGAAAACTTTAACCCATAAATATATCAAACACACACAGACACATACATACACAAGCACGCACGCACACACGCACACACAGACACACACACAGACATACACACACATATATATATATATATAAGATGTAAGAAACAGCAGATATTTCGTATATAGTTGTTAATATGAAAATATTAAAATAATATTTAAAAAATAGATCGTTAATAACATTATATGAAAGGATTACTTAGCTATTAAATATCAATTTCATCCAGGCTTCCAAGTTTCTTGGAAAATTCACAGTCTTCAGCCAGTTGTGGTTTTAAACGATATTTCATATTTTTCCATTATATATATATATATATATATATATATATATATATATATATATATATATATATATATATATATGTATGTATGTGCCTGTATGTATTATTTACGGAAGAGTATATATATATATATATATTTTATGATAAAATTTCAGTGAGAGTATATTGTAAAAAAGAACAATATGAATAAAAACAAAAAATTAGGTACTTTTTAAAGACAACTAAAAAGAAATTTTCGTTTTACTTTATTCATATATATATATATATATATATATATATATATATATATATATATATATATATATAATTTATGCAAACTTAGGTAATCCGTATGGGTAGACCTGAGGAGGATGATATCCAGAGAGCTCAAGGGTTATAGTGAAATAGCTTATTACATGGAATCTTAACGTGGTCTGTTTTTTTTATTATTCAAATATATATATATATATATATATATATATATATATATATATTTATATTACGACAAAAAGAGAAGTCGCAAATGTTTTGGTTATAATGTGGATTTTTCATATATTTATTTAATTTTAAAAATGCCCATTATAGTTTATTTCCGATATTTTTTGCTACACGAGTTTCAGATCTGGTGACCCTCATCAGGAGAATGCTTATTTCCACATATTATTGAAAGGAATTAATTTTTTTACAATATATATATTACAATTTTAAACAATAGGAAGGTGTGTGCGTGTGTGTGTGTGTGTGTGTGTGTGTGTGTGTGTGTGTGTGTGTAACGAGAGATTATTGAATAAAATTCAATTTGAAATATTTTATATTTCCAGCTTGATATTTAAGACGATAATATTTCTTCTTCATCACGATAGGAATTCCAAACGAAATCTAATTAAAAGATGGAATGGATAAAGCAAGAAAGAAAAAGAAATTTGATGTCGGATTTTTCCTTTGATCGAAGAAACGGAACAGAGAAAAATGCCCGAAATTTTTATAAATATTTTGCTATTCATCTGGACTCATTAATGGATCTGGGATTAATAACTATCAGCAAAAGATCCTGACATGGCATTAGAAAAGCAATAAGAAACGGCTTATGACAATATAATCAGAAAACTAATAATATTACACGGTTGAAGGATTATTTAAATACGTTTTATGAGTTCTTCCGCTTATAAATTTCTTTCTTTCTATTATCCCTTTTCTTTCTTTCTTTCTTTGTTTTTTTCTTGCCTTCCCTTTCTTTCATATCCCCCTTTATATCTTTGTTTATCTCTTTCTTTCCTTTCCTCATTTCTTTCTTTCTTTCTTTCTTTTTTCTTTCTTTCTTTGCTTTTTCCTTGCCTTCCCTTTTCTTTATTTCTTTGTTTATCTCTTTCTTTCTTTTCCTCATTCTTTCTTTCTTTCTTTCTTTCTTTGCTTTTTTCTTGCCTTCCCTTTCTTTCATATCCCCCTTTTCTTTGCTTTTTCCTTGCCTTCCCTTTCTTTCATATCCCCCTTTATTTCTTTGTTCATCTCTTTCTTTCCTTTCCTCATTTCTTTCTTTCTTTCTTTCTTTCTTTCTTTGCTTTTCTTCTTGCCTTCCCTTTCTTTCATATCCCTTTCATATTCTTTGTTTATTTCTTTGTTTCTTTCTTTGTTTCTTTCTTTCTTTCTTTCTTTCTTTCTTTCTTTGCTTTGTTATTGACTTCCCTTTCTTTCATATCCCCCTTTATTTCTTTGTTTATCTCTTTTTCTTTCTTTCTTTCTTTCTTTCTTTCTTTCTCCTATACACTCTAATTTGTTCTTTATTTCTCATATGAGGTTTAATTTCTTCTTTCTTTATTTTTTATTTCTGTCTATCTTTCCGCTCTTCTCTCTAATTTATTCTTTTTTTCTTTCTCTTATTCTCTCTAAATTGTTCTTTCTTTTTCATTATTTCTCCCATTCGCTTTATATTTTTGCTTTCTTTACGCTATTCACTCTAATTTGTTCTTTATTTCTTCTTTTGATTACAGCTCTATATATATAACGGCCATACCGGTTCTAGTACAATCACTGAAATTAAGCGACGTTGTGCCTGTTCAGTCGCTAGATGGGTGACCGTTTGAGAATACTAGGTGTTGTAATCTCGGATATTGAACTGGTGTAGTTCATAACAGCTCGGAATTGATAAGCCGAGTGCCGAATCCCAATTTCAGTTGGCTTCATTATTTTCACTGACGCACAACTAACCTCGGAAAAGGTAAGAAGTAAACTATTTTCCCCCAACTATGGGTTAATTAGTGTGACGTTTATTAGTAAATCATTATTGTTGTGGAGTAGATATGATTGTATGAACTAATCCATAAATATATATAAAGAGCTCCAGGTCAGAAGTAAGAGAAGAAGCCGTTTCGAGTCAAGCAGTTCACTGCCATGTTCGCGACAGGTTTGTTAAACATGGCAGACGAGGCTATGTCGACTGGCAAAGTCTTATTCAGAGGGGTAGACAAATCCGACTCCATGTATGCGGTGTGGAAGGGGAATTTTTCCCCAGCCTACGGGCTCGGAATCGCCCCTCGTAAAACCGGCTTTGTGCCATATCTCGTCTTGCGTGGAGGTCTCGGGTAAATACTAGAGAAGCCGTTTGGAGTCAATCTTCAGACTAATTAATACAGGCGTCACGGCTAGTAGCCTTAGTATGAATTATAAGTGCTATGAAGCGCGTTACAAAAATGGCGACGTGGGATACGCAACTCAAGCGATTTATAACCGTTATGACGTGGATATGGAACTCTTACGATTTATAACATTAACGAGGATTCAGGAACACATACGAGTTGTAAGTGGAATTGCAAGGATTTTGGAAACTCATACTGAGTGAACAAATACAGAAAAATATACTTCTTGCTTAGGAAACAAGGATACAGGTGACGACAAGAATATTAACCACGTTGGTTTAAAAATATTTGGCGTAGAAGAATTTTTTTTCTTGGGTTTAGGAAAAAAACATATTCTTGCGAATATGGAGGAAATTTTGGCTTCGATAGTTGAAATTCGACAACGACAGAAACAGCAACAAAGACAAACTTAACTGTTGCTAGAACTACAAAAACAGCAACAGAGGTTGTTTGGTATCATCCGGAAGAAAGCAAAACAAAACAAAAAAAAAACAAAAACAAAAAAACATCAACGCCTTTTGCGCCAGACGCTGTCCAAAACATCATATTAGAATTTGTATACAATCCTGATGAAGGACTGACTTTTCCTGCTTGTTTTCGTAGATATGAACAAATATTCATCAGAAAGATGAGAGAAAAACAAGATTGTTTCTGCAGAAAATAGATAAAGCATGAAAAACATTGCAACTGCATATTACCGAGAAAAAAACAGGTGAAAAACAGGGTTTGAAGTGACAAGAGCTCTCTGTTTAATGTCCGTTGGAAGTGCTTGAATCTAACCAAAAAAGAGGACGAAGACTTTGTCACGGCTGCTAGTATCGTCAACAAAAATGTGTCAAGTTTAGAATAAAGAAAATGACACTAGATATGTTGAAATTCGTTCATGGTTTAACAGTTAAAATGTTAACGAAAATTGGAATAAACAGTAATATTACACTGCCAGAATTAGGAAACGATTGCCAAACAATTTTAAGTCTGAAACACGATGCTGAAAAAATTCAGAAAAAAGAATGTGCAAAGGATAAATGTGCAAAATGAGAATAAATCTTTGTTTCAGATGAAAAGACTGTCCATTTAAAAATGCAGAAAGTTACAAGTGTGGTAAAATAGAACATATAAAGTCACACTGCAAAACCAAAACCCAAAAAATGATCACAGAAAGAAATTCATACACAGCATTGCGATGGACAAAAAATGATCACAGAAAGCAAAAGGAAATTTGTGAATGTTTAAATAAATAATGTGAGAGTGAAAATGTTAAAGGTGTTCTGTCGAATGAACTGGGACGACCTTCGAAATTCAAGAAGGATTTTCAAGTAAAAAAAGGTTCGGCGCTAGTATTTAAGCCGAAACGGAGCGTACCATTCACAGCATTGGAACAAGTCAACGAAGAGTATGTCAGACTCGAAAGAACGGGTTTAATAGAAAAAATAATCATTACAAATGGGCTGGACCAGTAGTATTTGTAAAGTAAAAATAATAAAATTCGTATTTGCACAGATTTCTCGACAGGATTAAACATTTGTTTAAAAACACCCATTAACAAGTCCAGAGGAAATTTTCGGAAAGGTTAAACGGCGGAGGAATATTTTCAAACCTGGATCTATCTGAAGCGTATTTACAAATTCAGGTTGAAAATGAATGTTCAGAATTGACGGCCATAAATACACACAGAGAATTATATAAGCATAACCGACTTCCTTTTGGTATAAATGTGGCATCAGCTATTTTTCAACAAGCTATGGATAGCATGCTTGCGGATTACGATTTCGCAGATAGACAACTTTTAATCAAAAGTGGATCTAAAGAACAACACGTTGGGCATGGGAAGACAACTTTAGAAAAACTTACATTGTACGGATTCAAGCTCAATGAAGAAATATGCGAATTGTTTTTACTGAATATTAAATACCTTGGTCAAATTATTGATAAAAATAGTCGTCAACAAGATCCGTCGAGGGCAATTGCAATTACAAATCTGCCTTCACCAACATTTTCTAGGACTGGCTAATTGCTATCAAATATATTGATCTAATATGCATAATTTGAGAGCTCCACTGAACGATGAACTTAAAAATAAAGTAATAAAATGGAACTGGTTGATAACTGTCAAAAGGCGTTTCACGAAGTAAAAAAAAACAAAACAAAAAAAAAAACACGTCAGATTTATCATTAGCAAACTACAATTCAAAAGCAGAAATTGTAGTGGCGTCAGATGCTAGTGAGTGCGATATTGGAGCGGTGATTTTGCACAAATGCGATGGCGGTAAGATGAAAGCCTTCGCTCATGCTTCTCGCTTGCTTGCTATAGCAATTATATTTAAAAATCTATCTAAACTTGTTTTATATCCATTTATTTATTTACATTATTCGGACTGTTATCCTCATCTTCATTTCCTCATCTCAAGATATAGACAGATAAAATCATTAAATAAGTGAAACGGCGGGTGTCACTTAAAAGATGTCTGTTTAATATATTTTAGTATGTATACACTATATTTAAATTATTTACATTATTTAGACTGTTATCCTCATCTTCATTGCCATATTCACAGAGTTTCGGCGTTGTACTCTCCGGTCTTCTTCGGGTGATTGGAATTTCGAACCGAACCCTTTATTTCATTCATGGGGGGTATATATTCTAGTTCCACGTGCCATGCCTTTTTCGGATATCTCAGTTATTTCCCTTTAACTCAACACACTAACCTTTTGGGTTCACGAGTGCTGTAGCCTGGTATTGAACTCACAACACTTTGGGTCTAGTCACTGGATCCAATCAACGTCTTTATCCACTGGACGATGTGTCCTTGAGAACATCTGTGTATGAATTTCTCGACGGAAGAGGCATGGCACGTGGAATTACAACAATATGGCCCGGTGGACGAAATAAAGTGCTCGGTTTGAAATTTTAATCACATGACGATGACTGGAGCGTACAACGGCCAAAACGTTGTGAATATGGCAATGAGGATGAGGATAACAGTCCGAATAATGTAAATAATGTAAATAACCATAATACCACATCTCAGAGATATAGACAGATATGCATCTATTTGTTCATCCAAACCAGTCATGAATGTCCATTGGCCAGGCGGCCCAATTGGTTTTCCAAATGGCACAGATAGTTTCCTGAGAAAAATAACGTTTATTCTTGGTTTCCTTTCATACTCACACATTCTCTCATACATGACCAAATATATCAACACTAATTAAATACAAGTTTCTTGAATTTTTTAGCTTTTGTTGATGATGTATTTTTTCATCCTTTTAAACCATTTCCGATTTTCACTAAGGAAGATCATACTTGTAAACTTCGTTTGCTGTAGAAACAGAAAATGGTTTTAGAATTTTGGGGTACACTGATGTACTAGTGAGCCAGCTCAAATGAGCTGACTCATTTTATAGTTCACCAACAGAAGGGTTAACCAATCAGAAGGCTCAAAATATTCAATGCGACGTGTATAAAGGCGGCCATGTTTTTTTTCTTCCCCCGAATATTCACTGGCAGCCTTTGATATCGAAGACTGAAGAATTACGGAACAGCTGCTGGTGGTATTGGCGATATAGGCGGATTAAGTAGAGTGTGTGACTCATGAGTGTTAATCTTTAACCTTGTTTTATTGAACAGATTACGTACTGCGCTGTATTTTATATTGATAGACTACGGTGAACATGGCGAACAATAGATAGATATGAAAGAATGACATTGATATGAATATAGATATATAGATTGACGGATATGAACAGATTGAGAGTGTGGGTGAGAGAAAATTATATATATATATATATATATATATATATATATATATATATATATATATATATATATATTATATATAAGTGCGTAGGTATGCAGAATATAGAAAAGAACACGTTGGGTGCATAATCCGGGGTTCCTTAGTATTTTTGTTTTTTTATTTTTAAGAAGACAGAAATAGAGCTTATATTATAATAATATGAAAATTTCGCTTGAAGATGAAACGGGACTAAACACCACAATTCAACTTAATTTTAATAATTATTTGGATGATTTCGGCTCTCGTTTTTGAAACATGAGAACTCTTATGTACCGAAGGAATCATATTTTTAAACAAATCATATTTTTGAATCATATTTTTAAAATAAAAATATTATATATATATATATATATATATATATATATATATATATATATATATATATATATACAGATAGATAGGTAATGAACGAAATGATGGTGATATGTAGATACATTAGATACATACGAATGTAGCGAGCTAGATATAGTAAAAATCTGTAACGTTGTTTCATTGAACAAATTACGTACTGCGTTGTATTCTATATTCTATGGTGAACATGGCTAACAAATGTTTATATTTTTTTTTCTCTGGAGAAGAAATGTACTTAAAAAATAATAATGAATAAATTGGAAACAATTGACAATTTCCAAGGCAGCTCTTTATGTATATGATCTTCCATATATACCTGCAGTACAGAAAGAAAGATGCTGAAGATACAATGTGAGCAATAGCTAGGTTTTAGAGAAAATAGAAACAAAAAGGAAACAGACTTGCAACCAGAAAGAGACAGTTAAAATATCTGGGGCACATGATGAGAAAAGAAGGTTTAGAAAATCTGTTACTCACAGGAAAGATTAAAAATCAAGAGGGACAGAGAAAAACAATGTATCACATACTTGACGAGATTGTGTAAATGGATACCGGAACAGCGTTTAGAAATAAAGGGCAGACAATGTATTTAGAGCTGCAAGGAAAAAGAAAACGTGGAGAGCCATGATCACCTATATTCTGAGGGAACACGACACATAAAGAAGAAGTAGAGCTGTACTACTAAATAATAAGCTTGGAGGAATCGCCAATCAACAATTCTCTTTTCTATGACCAATTGTCGTATGCCAATGCTGAAACCTTTGTCAAGATATTTGATGAAGAGGTATCAAGAGCTGGGTTAATTAACTTTGAATGTGTTCAATCAGAATCTGTTTTTTATATCACAATTTGCAAAACAGATTAATACAATTCACATTTTCATGAAACACATTCATTAATTCAGAAAAGAGTACCGAACAGGTACGTAGTATCTGTTCTACTGTATGGCAGTGAATGCTGGACAATTTCCTCATAAATGAAGACGGGACTCGAAGCAACAGAAATGTAGTTCTACAGAAAGATGCTGAGGATATCATAGACCGAACATGTAAGTAATGGAGAAGTTTTAGAGAAAATGGAAACACAAAAGAAAACTTATACTTACCATCAGGAGGATACAGTTGAAATTTTGGGGGCACATAAGGAGGAAAGAAGGCTTGGAAAATCTATCACTCACAGGAGAGATTTAGGCTAAGAGAGACAGAGGAAAAACAACGCATAACATACGTGACGGATGGCGGAGCAGGGATTAGAAATAACGAAAAGACAGAATTTATTTAGAGCTGCAAGAGTCAGGAAATAGTGGAGAGTCATGACTGCCTACATCCTGAGGAGACATGGCCCATAAATTGCTAATTAACTCATAGCTGGTGGGTAAAGGGATGGATTCATACCTTTTCCCAAGGGTATTTGCGTGTAGGTGGTTATAACGACCTCAACTTGAATTGGAACTCGGCTCTCTGATTAACAATTGCCATTTATTATTTAGTTATTATCCATGGCACTAGACGCACACCCAAGCCTACTGAACCTGATACTCCCACATCTAAGTACTGACCAGCGTCGACGTTGCTTAACTTCGGTGATCGTACGGGGACCGGTGTTTCAACGTGATGTGGCTGTATGCGTTCATTGTTAAAGTCACGTTTTGATCGTAATCTTTTCTTACCTTCTTCAGGCGTCTGACTGTAAAATTCGAGAAAAAAGAAGAAGAAGAAGAAGAAGAAGAAGAAGAAGAAGAAGAAAGTACTGCTCGGGAATTTGCAAAACAGATTAACAGATTAATACAATTCACATTTTCATGAAACACATTCATGAAACACATTCATTAATTCAGAAAAAATGTCTAAGATTACCGAACAGGTACATTGTATCTGTTCTACTGTATGGCAGTGGATGCCGGATAGTTTCTTTATGAATGAAGACGGGACTTGAAGCAACAGAAATGTAGTTCTACAGAAAGATGTTGAGGATATCATGGACCGAACATGTAAGTAATGGCGAAGTTTTAGAGAAAATGAAAACACAAAAGAAAACTTATACTTACCATCAAGAGGGGACAGTTGAAATTTTTGAGGAACATAAGGAAGAAGAAAGACTTGGAAAATCTATCACTCACGGGACAGATTGAGGCTAAGAGGGACAGAAGAAAACAACGCATAACATACGTGACGAAGTTGAGAAAATGGATGGCGGAATAGGGATTAGAAATAACGAAAAGACTGAATTTATTTAGAGCTACAAGGGATAGGAAATTGTAGAGAGCCATGATCTCCTACGTTCTGAAGGGACACGGTACATAAAAGAGGGCCTTTTTTTTTTTTTAGTAGTGTGGTGCGCATATGATGAATTAGATCTCGCGCGGCCCAGGGTTCGAAAAAGTTTACCCATATCTGATTTGAACAAAGACTTATTTTTTAAGTCAACAAGAAAATTCGACTTATACAAGAATCTTTCTATTCTCTCATATCTCTCATAGCTTGCAAAACATTCAACTTTACAGACATATTTTTTTTTTATTAGCCTTTTTATTTTAATCTTATCTATTCTTCGTCTTTGTAACAAAAGTCACTCCACGAAAGTCATTCCTTCATATAGACGAAGGTGGATGTTTCATTTTTCAGAGATGAACTTTTCTCGGCATTTCCTGACAAATAAGCAACGAACTAGACAAAAAAAAAAAAAAACAACCCCAAAAGCGATGAAGAAAGCATGAGTGAAAAATAAAGAAGCCAATAAATTCGTTCAAAGAATATCGACAATCGAGCAGACGTACTGAAAATCACCAGCAGCCAGTGTTTTTCATGAAACTAAAATCGGCAATTAGTTGATCTTCAATGCCCACTGAGATCATAACGTATCATTATCGATTCCACGTTTCATGATGAGGCGAAATATATTTGTGGAAATTAAAGCACTCATTGTACATTTCAATTCAAATAATTTTAAACGGCCTTTCAATAGGCTTGGTGAGATATTCAATAGAAATGATTCTCCATGGAATTGTCATTATATATATATATATATATATATATATATATATATATATATATATATATATATATATGAAGAAAAATATATACGGAAAAAAACAAACAAAATCCTTATATACAATTATGTTTTTAATGTTAATATGTCAACGTCGGACGTTTCGGTCTAATAAACCATCTTCAGGACATACCAAAAAGTATATTTTTAATTCTGACCTTATGCTCACCCTACTCTTTAACTTTCGGAAAAGAGGTAACAATTTGTTTTAAATTTCCTTAAAATTGTTTAATCACCAGTTAATTATCATCGCCTGATGAAGTCCAATCATAGTATTGAAAGATGAAAGCTTTTTTGTGTAGCGATTTCAAAATATTTTTATTGTAATCTCTTAAATAAAATAATTATAATATATTGCCATATATATATATATATATATATATATATATATATATATATATATATATATATATACATATATATATATGAAGAAAAAATATATACGGAAAAAAACAAACAAAAATCCTTATATACAATTATGCTGTTTTAATGTTAATATGTCAACGTCGGACGTTTCGGTCTAATAAACCATCTTCAGGACATATTCATAAATTATAACATTATCAATACAACATGACAAAGACGGTGTACATAAGAAAAAGCATATTTGGATATAAGGATTTTTTTTTGCTTTTTCCGTATATATTTTTCTTCATACTGTCGGATTTATATCCATATATTTGCTTTATATATATATATATATATATATATATATATATATATATATATATATATGAAGAAATATAGTCTTAAGGTGTGCTATATTTATGGGATAAAGTGCTCAATATCAGAGATAGAGCGTGTGTCAAAAAAGTGCATATTGAACTCAACACTTAGAGGCGACAGTCTGTTTCATGCTAGACGCAATCGTCAGGCCACGTGGCCTGACAATTATATATATATATATATATATATATATATATATATATATATATATATTACTTTTACGTTCCTTCTTTTGCTCTATCTATATACACACTTTTCTTTTTTTATCTATCTATCTATCTATCTATCTATCTATCTATCTATATATATATATATATATATATATAAATTATCTCCTCTCTCAGTCTGTTCATATCCACCTTCATAACAATCGATCTAATCCTTTCTTTTTCTTTCTTTCTTTTCTTTATCTATCTATCTATCTATCTATCTATCTATCTATCTATCTATCTATCTATCTATATTAAATTCTCTCCCTCTCAGTCTGTTCATATCCGCCTTCATAACAATCGATCAAATTCTTTCTTTCTTTCTTTCTTTCTTTCTTTCTTTCTTTCTTTCTTTCTTTCTTTATCTATCTATCTATCTATCTATCTATCTATCTATCTATCTATCTATTAAATTCTCTCCCTCTCAGTCTGTTAATGTCCGCCTCCATAACAATCGATCTAATTCATTCTTTCTTTCTTTCTTTCTTTCTTTCTTTCTTTCTTTCTTTCTTTCTTTCTTTCTCTATCTATCTATCTATCTATCTATCTATCTATCTATCTATCTATCTATCTATCTAATTCCTTGTACATTCAATTTGTAGAAATATGTCTGAAGATCAATCTATTTTAGCCTTTCCAATTTCTTCGTCTATCTCTAATTGACCCATCTATATATAGAGACGGGCAATACATAACCTGAAACTGTATAACAATCTTCAATTTAAAGAAGCAGCATGTGTCTCTATTCTATGACATACTGAGACCGTGTCCAATTATTTTTCATGTCTCTGGCGTATTTTTAGGTTATCCAAAATTTGATAAGTCGCGAATTTTAATCAAGTAAAAAGCATTGTGGGATATTTCAAAGTAGGGAGTAAATATATTGACCAATACTAAATCCTAAATCGTGGCATTTTGTGATTGATATGTCAGACGAGGTTTCATTATGTCTACGTTATAAAAAGTTCCTAAATATAATTTTTTATTGGTTATCACTGTAGAAAGTAGATAAAGAGAGACCAAGAAGACACTCTTGAATTGCTTATCTATCTATCTATCTATCTATCTATCTATCTATCTATCTATCTATCTATCTATCTATGTGTGTGTGTGTGTGTGTGGACTGAAGATTTCTTTTTAAGCATGAAACAACGGGCCGCCTTTGAGTGTTGACTTCAATGTCCACTTTTATTTTTACGTACATATCCCTGATATTAAGTACTTTAAGGCATAAATATAACATACTTTAAAACAATATTTTTATCATATATATATATATATATATATATATATATATATATATATATATATATCCGCTAATATTCAGAAATTTGAAGGCATCCTGGTAATTTTTTAAATGGCCGAATGGTTAGTTGTTTCGTGATTTAAATAATAGAAAGTTGCTTTAAATAATAGAAAATTATTATACATGATTAAAAAAAAGTGAGACATGATTTTTATTAGAAATTTTATTATGACAAAAAAGGAAAAAAAAAAAGATTTGAGCATTAAATTTTGCTCTCGTCAAAGTATCTTCCTTTAGAATTGATTACTACGGCACAATTTTTTTGCCATTCGTTGCAAAAGTTTCTAAAAATATACGTTTGATAATTGATTCCATTCTTTTTTCAATGACTCTTAATAATATGTGTTCTATTATATTTTATTCTAAGGGGTGAATTATTATTTTTAACTGTAAGATTAGAGGTTTTAAATTTTTGTAATAAATAATCAATCTAATTTTTTTGCAATTGTCAACTGGTTTTGTGTATTTTTTAAAATAATATTCTTAATTCTAGTTTCGTCTTGTTTATAATTTACATTCATTTGATTTTTATAAAAAGATATTAATGTTATTTTTTATGTCTCTATTTGCGTCGTTGCTAGACACTAATAGGACAAATATTATTTACGAATATGAATATCTATGAAGGAATTGTATTCCTGATCAATAGACCATAGTGCAACATGTTTGACACGAAGACTCATACTACACCTTTCTGACCAGTTAGGTCTCATTTAAATACCCATGGAGACCTACCGGAACTTATTCGTAAAATACATTTTAACAACACAAATATAACAGCATCATCTACATGCAAAAAAGACTAAAAATAATGGACGACTTATTAAAGAAAAAAAAAAAAAAAAAAAAAAACAACACTCAGTAATATCAACTATGAATATGGACATAATATCTTGACTGTGTTTTGAAAATGAAAACATTATATAAATACATACATACAACAATCTATTTCTTGTTAACAGTTAATATATTTCAACTTTGAAAATGGGTAAATGTATAGCCGAAAGCGATCGGATAAAAAGAACAATTGAACAGTTTTTATAAAATTTATCATCCGAAAAGAAAAACATTATTAGATCACATGGGAAATTGTATATAAAAAAAATAAATCAAAGCCCCTTGTCTGTCGTATTCAATGAAATGTACATGAAAAAAGGATTGCTGCCTAAATATTAGATAAAAGAAACATCCCACATTAAATAAAATATCTTTCATCAAAAAAGAATATTTATCTGTCAGGATGGCCAAGTGGTTAGGACCATAAAACCCGGGTTCGAATCTAACCATGACTGATTTATCAAGTAGATGAGTGTTTGATGATATCGACCAGAGGAAATAAACTCAGCGGGTGGCATTTATAGAAAGTGTTTGAAAATCACACTACATTTTTCCCAAGTCTTGTGTGTAAAGATGGATTGACAAAATTGTTCAAAAGTCATCAATAGTTGTGATAGCATGAAGTCGGAAGTCATCTTGACCGAGGTTTTGAACGTATCTTGTTGAAATACTGGTTCCAAATCAAGTCTGTAACTAAGGTTCGTTCAATATACCCTCTATAGAAACCCCAACAGAACGTTGCGAATGTACTTGAGTAAGCGTTTATAGAGGGGATTAGCTAGCTAAGCTAAAAGTCGGTCAGAAAACATAATAAAATACTTAATATTCGAATAGAATATTTGATATATTCATGTTCTGTGAAGTCAAGCTCTGTGAAACCGTATTACATATGAAATTACTTATACTGTAGACCTAAAAACATATAAATCTTTTACTTTCAAGCAAGGTGATCCTTATACCAGGCCTCTACACCGTGTTGAAAACGGTTAGCCATTGGGGGCGAACTGATAACAAGTGAAAGTTCGTTGCTAGAATTGAATTAAGAAAATGATTTTTTGTAAAGAAATTTTTACACTTTACCTTTGGATTATTTAAGATATTGAAGTAAGTATAATATTTATTTATTTTATTTGAACTTGATTATTTTATCTTTAAACAAATATTTTCCGTTTGAAATTAACAAGTGTCATTAAGAATTCATAAAATTAATGTAAATTTAATATTTTTCTTCATTATTTACATTATTCGGACTATTGTCCTCATTTTTGTCGCCATATTTATTACAACGTTTCGGCCTTTCATTATCTGCCTGTATTTCTGGGATGAGGTATTATGTACACTATTTACATTATTCGGACTATTGTCCTCATTTTTGTCGCCATATATATTACAACGTTTCGGCCTTTCATTATCTGCCTGTATTTCTGAGATGAGGTATTATGTACACTATTTACATTATTCGGACTATTGTCCTCATTCTTGTCGACATATTTATTACAACGTTTCGGTCGTTGTATTTTTCTCTTTGCTATTTTTCATTAACAATGAACATATTAAGTATAAAGTTATTTTTTATGAATAATTTATGTTAATTTTACTGACCTTCATGAATAAATAGAAACCATTAAAAATGTAATATTTTTCACTGCAAAATTAATGAAAAACGGTACGTATTAAAGAATTTATCACGTAGTTAATGTCAAAAATGAAATTCAATAAATTTATTAATATCTTACAACTATGTTTCGAAATGAAATTCAATAAATTTATTAATATTTTACAACTATGTTTCGAAATGAAATTCAATAAATTTATTAATATTTTATAACTATGTTTCCAAATATACCACAAGAATGTTAAAAAGTAAAGTAAAAGTCTTGTCAATATGATCTTTCTCTTTTTTCCCATTTTTTGCTATTATTTTAAACAGGGAATTTAATAAAAAATATCATTATTAAGAGATTTGGCAGAGAAAGTTATTTTAATTTTTTTCTTTATGCTATTATTCTTCCTAGTAACAAATATATTGATTATAAAATTCGTTTTTAATGAATAATTTATATTTTCTTTATAACATGTGAAGTTTGTTGATACCGTCCTTGTAAGAAAACAACAACATGAATGTAACTTTTTGCACTTTTCCAAAGTTACTATACAAAAATTTGCGCATTTGAAAAATTAAATGAAAATTTAATTTAATATTTTTTCTCTGATATTATTCTTCATAAAAACATATTGTTTTAAAAACTAAATATTTACAGATATTTTTTTAAAAATGTATGTTGAATTTTACTAGTATTGTTTTCGTTAAAAATGTAAAAAAAAAATAACCAGTTTAATATTTTTTGAAATATATTGTAAAAATATTAAACTGGTTAATTTTGTTCAGATAGTCGTACTTTACGAAGAAGGAAGTGATCATTACGCACCCCCCACCATAATATACGATTATCCAAGAAATTTTAATGACGGCCGTTCATTTCGCTATGTAACTTCAACTTTAAATGGACCCTGATCAGTGAAACAATTTGGGAATCTTTTGGAAAACCGTAATTCCTTAAAAACAAAGGAAAGTAGCATAGAAAGAAAAAGATGACAAATTCCCACTTTCATAGAAACTTTAAATTCCTATTTCTCAATCCTAAGCCTTCCAGCCCATACATTAAGGTTTATACACTTTTTAGAAGCACCGTGTAATAAAATTGTAATTTTTACAAAATAATAATTTATTTAATATTTTTAAATTTCAGTAGCCCAAAATCTTTCTCAAAATGATTAAAACCTCAATAAATGCGGTTTAACTGGTAGTCTTGGTAACTATGTTTAACAAAATAATGTTTGTGCATTTTGTCTTCTCTGAGATCAGAATGAGCTAGATTGATGGTTAAAGGCAATACTTTGAGACAACGCCCCTGTTGTTTGTGAAAGGCATTTTCCATCAGATTATGAAACAGTCGTTATTACACGACCCAGAAACGCACCATCAATATTTGAACATTTGCCATAAGTTACCTAATTCCCAACCAAATCTAACAAATAAAAATTATGTGCGAAATGTACAAAATGATCGTAATTTCTAGTAAAAAATTTTTTATATATTGTTGATACAAGCAAATGGTCAAGTAATGGCAACTGTATGTGACAATAACAAGACCTATCAATCTTTTATTCCATAATTTTAACATTGTTTTTAATAAGCCTTGGGTAACTAAAATGGGATTGTACTTACATTTTGATTATGTTCACCTTTTTTTTAAATGTTCGGAATAATTGAACCTACTTTTGAATTACTGTTTTATTTTGAAGGCAGAATGATGACAGTAAAATGGGAAATAGTAAAATATCTGTTTGAGTAAGAAAAACTTTAATTTCGAATACCTGCTGAGCGACAAAAAGTTTTCAATCGTTAAAAGGTTTTGTGTTCAAAGTGTAGCTGCCATTAACTACACACACCCATTTCTAAATGGGGAGGATACTACAGAAACAGTTAATTTCATTGAAAAAGTTTTAAAAGTTTTGGAAAATTGTTTCAAAGAAGTATAAGGTTTCATTAAGAAAAATGATCCACTGAAAAAGGTGATGCCAGATTTAGATGATGAACATCTGTTATTTCTTTCTGACTCTGGAAAAATGGAAAAAAATTGAATGGGAGGAAATCAAGAAATCATTAACAAGAGAAATTAGTTTAGTCATTGAACATACATGCAATGGCCTAATTGATGTTTGCAGATATTTGCTAAACAGCGGGTTTAATTTTGTTATGTTTGGTGAATTTGCCACAGGCTACTTGGAGAAATTCTGAAGGCGCATATTTTATAGCAATTCACTGAAATCTTTCTGAAAAAATTCATAATGAAAAAAGCTAAGTTCAATACTGATGTCAAAGAATACAACTTTGATCGAGGCCATAAATGCTCAAAATATGTACATTTGTTCGATAAAATGGGATGTCAACTATTTGGAAACTTACCAGACATTAAAACTAGGATCGCTAATGATATTAAAATGTTACTGTTTCGTATATATTAGGGCATGTTACAAGAAGTTTGTCCCACAGAAGAGGGAATATTTAATAATAATAGTTATTATTTTCAAGAATATGAACATTTTTGAAAGAAAAGATTCTGATAGTTTAAAAACACCACAAGTATACCACATATTTTTTTATATTCAATTCTCCCCACTTTTTTTACATATATTTAATTGGTTAACTTCCCAGATTATCATATTAATTAATTTTGTGTTCTCATCAATGTAAATTGATTTTATTTTTAAAACTATGTTTAATGGTAACATCGTAGAGGAATTTTATTTCTCTTTGTGAAACAAATGGTACATGTAACAAGAATCACAATAAAGTTTAATAAATATTATCAAAATTATTGTTTCTTTGAAATTCATATATTTGTAAAATATTTTCAAACTTTGTTGATACACGATTTTGTAAAATGCTGAAATTGCTTTCTATTTGTAATACACAATTATATATACCTATAATCAATTAGACAAATTGACTTTTTATTTTTGAATATCCTCTAAAAATGTCTAATTTATGGTAAATAAAGCAATTTTTGTGCTTTTAGTTATTTTATGGTATTTTTATTCTTTCTTTGTATATTTACATTTCTGGAAATAAGTAAGATGTTTCCTAATATTATATATAGTTGTTAATTAACTAATTACTGGCCATTACTAACAAGTTCCTCGTTTAAAATGTTGTCAGTAATTTTTATTTAATAGTAATTTAGGTCTCCGTGTGTTCACACCCAGTCTTTGACCCCAGTCGCATGTTTGCCAGTCTTGGTATAAAGATTGCCTTACTTTCAACCCATTCTGAATGATTGGATGAAGATTGTCCTTGGATTAATTTCAGTAGAGGCTACATAAGTTTATTACTTTCGAGCTATTCTGAAAAGGACATGAGGATTTGCATTGGATTCATTTCAGAAAAGGCTATATGAATCTCTTGAGTTAGAGCCACTCAGAAAATGAGATGAGGATATTCCTTTAATTCGATACAAAAAGCTGGAAAAATATATTAACTTTCGACATGAACTAAGAATTATAAAGAATTATTATAAAGAATATATATATATATATATATGTGTGTGTGTGTGTGTGTGTGTGTGTGTGTGCGTGTTGCAATGATCAGTCGCGACAGGATACCTAAGGTCCTCATGTACAGCCACCTTGGCAGTGGACAAAGGATTGTTTGACAGTCGTGGTTCAGGTATAAAGTATATAATTTAAAGTGTAACCTCTCAGATGTCAATGTGCGTCATACAAACTCCGAGCGTGTTGCCCTGGATAGAAATCTGAAGATATTTGTGCCAGAGTAGTATATATATATATATATATATATATATATATATATATATATATATATATATATGAGGTGTATTTCGGCAGCAAGAATTCTATCAAACATGTCGTGTTAAATAATATCGACAAGTTATTTAAATTAAATCTATCAAAATCTCGAATAAGTAGATTTTTTTTATCGGTAAGTTGTTACACCATTCATTTTCAAGGATTATTTTGTGTGTAGTTAAGCGACTGTTTTACTTTTTAAATTCTGGCGTCTCCATGTTTGATGGAATCAATTTTAACTCATTCAATTTGACATAAGATAAAAAAGAAATTTTAATATATGCGTAAAAAAAACAGTTATTACTTGTTTTACCTATTTTTTCAATTTTTTTAAACATGAAAATGACGTTTTTTTTATACAATTTTTGTTTGACTTCATTCTTTTTATGCGGACATATGGAAAATAATGTTTATTCAAATACACCGCGACCTTTAGAGGAATTGCAGCCTAGGGTATTTGATGCGTTCGAAGTTATTACTGAATATCAACTGCAAAATACTCTCCCAGAACTACAGAATCGTTAGCGTAATAATGGCGGAAATGTTGAAAATTAACAATCCCAGTAATTCGCTTAAATACTTTTTTCTTCTTATCCTTTTTACAGATTGTTTATATCATGTGCAATTAAGAAGCTACAAGTATTTTAAATTGCACGCAGTCTTTATGTACGACCTGTGTGTGTGCGTAGCGTATACACACACACATACACATATATATATATATATATTGTGTATTTAGGCAGCAAACATTCATTTATGTATGTTTCATTAAAAACGACATGTTCGAACAGGAGTTTTCTTTTTGGGACAGAGAGTGTGTAGAATGTGTTCAAATGTTCTGTAGTTCCGAGCACTTTCCGCTATACTTTTAGCCATTATCAATGATGAATTTATTTTTTCAGTTTAATTGAGTGTGTGCGATATGTGTATGTTTTTAGTGTGTTATGTTTGATTTTCCGAACACGGTTAGCATATTGTGGCCTAATTCGTAGTTAATATTGTTAAGAGTTGGCTTTTTCTTTTTTATTATTAGGGCTTATTTTTAATAATTTCTTTACAGGCGGATGAGGTTATTATATTTGTGTTTTCTGCTAGTGTGTTTTGAATGGAGTCTGGTAAGTTTTTGTGTGTTCTTAAATGGGTCCTAATAGAAATATGGTCAGATAGGTGTAAAGTAAGGCGTCTGGATCGGGATGTAGTTGTGTGACCGACGTAATTATTTATGAGTTCGGTTTTGATCAGGAACACAGTTCCTTAAGAGGCATTTGAACTCATAGATAATGTTCGTTTGTTGAAATTTTGATTTTGCTGGTGTGTTGTTAATTTTGAGGATAAAGTTAGTTATGCTAATTTATTATGTTTTAAATTATTTTTTAATGAAACACACACACACACACACACACACACACACACACACACACACATATATATATATATATATATATATATATATATAAAACGAAGTCTCGGATTAAACGGTCCTACTAGTATTTAAAACAAAACAAAAATAAAATACATCTTAAACAGTCAAGACATGACGAAAAATTAACAGGTAAAACAACTCCACCTCGAAAATGGATAAAGAAGTGACGAAAGCGCTTGGTACATTGTACAGTATGAACAATTTTTGCATATTTTTACTCCCACCACTGAACGACTGATGAAAAAACTAAATCAAAAAATAATTAAATTTTTTTGTCTATCATATTTAACGAAAGATGCATATATATATATATATATATATAAACCTAGAGAGCCAGACCAACCTACCAAGGTTTCACCTAAGCGGATCGTCCCTGTGAGTTTCACAATTTCTAAGCCTTTTTTCCTCTTGCTGATTCCTAGTAAAAGTGTCCTTTTTGTTTCCATGTTTGATTTCTCGACGGATTTAATAGTTGATACAGTTGATTCAGAGAAGTGGAAGACAGGCGGAAATGGACAAAGAAGAGAACAGAAAGCGTTCGGTAGCAGCGATGACAATGCTATTATTCATCATGTACACGATAAGGGAGATGCCATAAATGGATCACAAAAACCAGAGAAGATATAATGAAAACGTATATTATATTAATGTTGGCAATTATATTAGAGAGGCAGCAATAATTATATTTATGTTAGATGCTTTAATAATAGCGTCAATGACGTCGATTCCATAATCTTAAAAAAAGAACTTACACCTGCATCTGATTATAACGGTTTCAAGACTAAATTGTAACTGTAATATTTACCGTTTCCCTACAAGGAAACTTTTGGTGTAAATTGATCGAGCAGCTGGTACTGCTTTCGGTTGGAATTTAGAAAATCTTTCTCTTGAAACAACTTTCCAGGAAAACAGGATTTCTCAAGTCCAGTAGCTGTTATCGTTCTTTCCACTATTAATGGCAGTTTCTTTCCTAACCTTTTATTTAAAGTAGTGTGGATTATCAACATTTTGAGTATGTTATTATTTTCCCTTCGAGTTACACGTGCTATACATTTTAGTTGTTACTGATGCTGGTAGTCCTCAAGTGACGCGGTTTCAAGATCTGACGACTGTTTTTTTTAAGAACATGACTCGAGTTTTCAGGTTAATAATAGCGACAATAATGTCGTTTTCCTAATCGGAAAAAGAACTTACACCTGCATATGATTATAACATCAAAATGGTAATGGCAATATTTGCCCTTTCCCTACAAGGAAACTTTTGGTGTAAATTGACCGAGCAGGTAGTACTGCTTTCCGTTGGAATTTATACAATTTTTCTCTTAAAATAATTTTTTTAGGAAAATATATTTTTCAAGTCAAGTAGCCTCTTCTAGAATTGATGGAGGTTTGTTTCCTTACCTTTTATTTGAAGTAGTCTGGAATGTCAACATCTTGATTATGTCATTATCTTTTTGATGTAATGAATATGCATACACCTAGGTTCCCCCTCACAGTAATATGATTTGCTGGTGTCAGCCATAAATACAGATTGATGTGGAGGTACATGAACTACACCTATTGACTACACCTATTGTCTTCTCCTATTGCTTATGCCTATGCCTATTGCCTACCACTACTACGAGGACCAGTCCATTACGGTTACCTGCTAGATTATCCCTCCCGTTTACAGTACTCCAAAACCACTTTGCTACTCCGAACAAATATATCCCTTTCCGGGACATATCACTTTTCTTCGAGCCACATGTGCTATTTATTTTAGTTATTGCTGGTGTTGGTAGACATCAAGCAACGTGGTTTCTGTTATTTGGTACAGTTCTTTGTTTGCGCCAGTCCACAATGATATTCGCCAAGACACGCAGGTTTCATTCGCTCAAAGCATTTTCCTCTTTGGTCTTAGAAATCTTTTGAATAGATCCTACATTTTAGATATTTCTGAAAGTGTTTGGCACCATGCATGACATCCATACGGAAGTCCCATCTGCCGAGGTTATCTAAGAACATCACTAGAATTTTCAGGTTAATGTTTTTGGTTTTGTAGCTGGGGGCGAACCTACCTCTGTCTCAGCCTAGCCTATGTTCAGTTTCCTCATAACTTATATTAAATTTGTTATAACTCATACATAGACTGATATATTTGGAGTATTTACTATTTACTAATTTCACATTCGACATGAAACACTATATGACAAAAAAGATTCGCTGATAGAAGATGGTATTCAAAACGCCTTTCTCAGATGTTAAAATGAAGAATGAAATAAAATTATAATTCAATTTTTTTATTTTCATATATCTGTCTAATGTAAATTTATAAAATTCTAATATAAATTTATAATATATTAAAAAATAGTGAATAGTTATTTACGCTAAAAAACGGAATTAACAGTTAGCGAAATATGTCTTTCAGAAACTATGCAAATTATCAAAAGATAGAAAAAAGCCTCAGGCAATGAAAGAGTGCTGAACTACAACACAATATCTAATCATCTGTATGGTATCGGATGGTAAACAATTTCTTCACATACGAATAAGACATTTAAACCGACTGTGGATATAGTTCTACTGAATAAGCTGAGAATGGCATAGGGAGAACACATGAGAAATGAGGACGGAAAAAGGAATAGTATACTTATCATCAGAACAAGAATTTGAAATCTGAGGTAGTAAGGTTTAGAGAATTCGAAACTCATAAGATATACTAACGGGAACACTAAAAGGTGAAAACAATGAGTATCCTACATAACGAGTTTAAGTGAACGGATAGTAGAACAGCAACAGGGTATGATGGTAAAATCTTAAAGGTTACTTAGAACTTAAAAGATGTTGTGGAGAGCCATGATCACATACGTCCTGAAAGGACAGAGAAGAGAAGAATTTCCTGTCGGTTTCATATAATTTCATATTTTATGAATTATAAAATCCAAAGACATTTTTTTGTATTTTTAGTGATTTTAGCGGATTTATTTTTCACACACACACACACATATATATATATATATATATATATATATATATATATATATATATATATATATATATATATATATATATATATATTTCATTAAAAAAAGACAGACAAGGTACTACAGTTAAGCTTTTTATTTAATTTTTTTGTGTTTGAACAAGAGCTTTTTTTTCTGGACAAAGAGTGTGTAAACACTGTCCAAATGTTTGGAAATATAAAACATTTGGACAATTTTTACACACTCTTTGTCCAGAAAAAAAGCTCTTGTTTGAACACAAGAAAAATTAAATAAAAAACTTAACTGTAGTACCTTTTGTTTTTCGTTCTTAATGAAACATGCATTAACGAAGGATTGCTGCCTAAATATACAACTATATATTTATATATATACATATATATATATATGTATATACATATATATATATATGTATATATACATGTATGTATATATATATATATATATATATATATATATATATATATATATATATATATATATATATATATATATATATATGATATATATATATCTATATATCTCTCTCTCTATATATATATATATATATATATATATATATATATATTTGAAGAAAGTAAACTGTTGCTGTTTTTGCAGGGAGACAGTCAAATTTTGATCTTCAGTCAACCTTAATGAACGTATTCAAATGCTACTTTTGTTTGCATAGACACAGTTGGTAGAATTTTATATAAAAAACCTCGAGGTATCTAAGTTGGTGTACTATGTGGAATTGATTTCTGTATTCCACCTTCTAAATTTTACAAGGAACAGATTAGCTCTGAATTTTAGATCATGTATTCTCAGTTAAGTAAACATGTTATTCCTTCTTCCGATAAGTGTTCTGCTGTTAAAGTTAGACTACTTGAACTGTCTAATGAATATGCTTCGCTTACTGCTGAGCAGGATTTTCTTGCTTAGCAAAGTGTTCATTTTCAAACTATAAAATCGTTAAATTCAAAGAACGATGTGTGTCTCTTACTAAGCCTGTTAAGGGTTGTGGCGTTGTCATCTTAAACTGGCAAGATTATTTGGATAAAATGTCCAATATTCTGAAGGATTCCTCAAAGTTTAAGATGATTGGTCCTGCTTTTATTTGTGACAATACTAGAAAGGCTGAAACGAGAACACAGAGATTGTTGCTCTCAATATACAAGAACAATCTAATACCTAAAGAGATTTATGATAGGGTTAGACCTTAAGGTCTCAACATCCCAGAATGTATGAACGAAGATACATAAGGATGGTGTAGCAATGAAACTCATCCTATCTGTGGTGAGATCCGTGCAACACAAGTTGCCCAAATTGTTGGCTGAACTACTTCAGTTGATATCTAAAGTTTTCTCAGCACATAATATTTAAAACTCTTTTTGTTTTTCAAATTTCATTAGAAATTTGGCTATCGAATCTGGAAACAAACTGATGGTGTGATTTGACATCATCAGATTATAAACTAGTGTTCCTCTTTATAAGACCATTAATATATGCAGGGTGTTGTTTATTGAGGCAATTTGTATCCGGCCAGCATTCATGAAAATCTGTTTTTAGAATGCGTGCGTCTGGCGACGGAAGATGTTGAATTTAGTTTCCATGACTTTATGTATGCCCAGACGGACGGTGTTGCTATGGGTAGTCCTTTGGGACCTACATTGGCCTATATTTTCGTGGGTTATCGCGAGCGAATTTTGTTTAACAAGGTCCATAAACCCCAAGTTTACATGAGGTACGTTTTCAGGTTTTGATTGCACCAATGATGCCAATGATTTTTTTTTCGCGGAACTTAATTCTCTCCATCCATCCCTTCAGTTTAAAATAGAGGTTGAGCGCGATGGAAAAATTACGCTTTCTTGATGTTCCCGTTTAACGTAGAGATGGAGTTTTTTATACCTGCATTTACCGCAAACCCACATTCAGAAGTTTATACACATGTTGGAACTCTTTTGTTCCCATGGTCCCCAAAATTGGTCTAATTTCCACGTTAGTTCATCGTGTTTTGATGATTTGTTTCCTTTGTTTCTTAGGCGGCGAACTAACAAAATTTTGAAAATAATGGATATCCCACCAATATTAGCAAACGTATCATAGATGGTAAAATCAGGCGCTTTACAGAACCAGAGGTTTTAGGGCCTAGTTGGTCCCCTATTTATTTAAAGTTGTCTTGGCTATGTAGGAAGTGTCAGGTGTTGCCTGACAGAATTTCAATTTGTATTGCGTTATGCTACAACGCCGTTAAGTTGCGCTTTGTTTTTCAAACAAAATCTACGTTCGATTCCTTTACTAAGAATCATTTGTCCTATTTTCAAAGAATTTTAATAGTATACAAATTCAAATGCCAATTTGAAGCGGTTTACATAGAACGAAACAATTAGAGGTTAGAAAGGCGGATTGCGCAACATGTTCCTGCGTATTTGCGTTCGAGTAGTCATGACACAAACTACACAAGCAGTTCACGACTCGTCGATTGGGCAGCATTTGTTGGATAATCCTGATTGTGCCGCTGCCAAGTATGAGGCCACATTCTTTTCCATTCTACATTTCTCGATCGGTATACCATCATAGAGTCCTCGAAGTTTTGGATGTAAAAAGGATCCTAAAGGTATAAAAGAAAAACGAATGACGTTTATTTTCTTCAAATATATATATATATATATATATATATATATATATATATATATATATATATATATACATACACACACCGTATATGCAGACGTATTATGCTACTTTTGAAGATCTAATTTTGAAGCTAAATTTAAGTCAGTCGCATCATACACAAGATATAAAATTAGTCAAAAAGTACAGCTGTATTTAAAATGATTTTAATAAAAGTAATGTTTTGCTTAACTGTATCCAATAACAATGCATGTAATATTTATATATCGTATTATAAAATACAAACATAGCGAATATACTTTTTGTACATTGCTTACGTTTCAAAGATGATTAGCTGTTTTTCGTTCGGTTGTTTATGGCTATACGCATTTACGGCACGAGAATAGAGTTACTAACGATACTTTTACCATTATCTTTTACTTTTTTAACTCATTGTCAAAACTGTGTTATCAAAAGCAACAGTCGCAAACCGAATTGGTTTAACAACAAGTTTATTACGTCTTGGTACATGAGAACATGTAGACTAGGGAAGTGAATGTTTATCCATGACTGACTGTTTTCAGCAAAGGCTAATGCTGCTACTGCTCCTCATGCTACTCCTCTTGATGTAGCTGTATTTTTACAGACGAGTCTAAACTTGTAGCGAAATATTCTCACTCACAACATTTATTTAACTAGAAAATGGGGTAAAGCGAAAATAGGTTAGTCTATTGTAATTTACTCTCTCAAAAAAGGAACTCACATGATACATGAAATACATGATAAAATCATTATAAGTGAAAATTTATTGTTTGCACGGTACGTGATATCGCGCGTGACACGAATATATACGGTGTGTTTCTGTGTGTGAGTATATATATATATATATATATATATATATATATATATATATATATATATATATATTATCACATGGCAGTCCCATGTCTCAGATACAGAAGTATTAGAGAAAGCAGGGCTACCAAGCATTCAGTCGATGGTAATGAAAAATTGTCTCCGATGGGTCGGTCACATTGCGCGTATGGATGACAGACGTCTGCCAAAACAGCTGTTTTATGGTGAAATGTGGGAAGGAAAGAGAAATGCATCAAAGCCGAAGAAGAGATTTAAGGACACAATAAAATCTTATCTGAAACAATCTGGACTATCGGTAGACCAATGGGAAAAAATGGCTTTCGATAGAAGTAAGTGGCGGAAACTAATTCACGAAAGCATTGAGTCCTTTGAGAATAGCCATATGCAGTACAGTGCCTGCAAACGTCTGATTCGTAAAGGCGAACAGGGTCCAGCACCGGGTCCGCAAATTCACCACGTTAATTGTGACATATGCGGAAAATTGTGACTATCTTTTGCCGGCTTCAAAAGCCATTTGCGTAAATGTGCAAAACCTAGTGTGCAACCGAATAATGTCACTGTAAACAAAACTAATCGGGTATGCCAATTCTGTGGCAAAATTTGTCGCAGTTTGGCTGGCCTGAAGAGTCACTTGCGAATACATAGAATTTGAGGGGAGTGGGAGGGGGTAAGGACATGAAATAAAGGAGATGGTCACGCTCGAAACCGAGAGGACAGCCACGATTACACATATATTACACATAAATCCAAACGGTGAAGAACAAAAATGTATATATAGATAGTCCGTAAAATATATATATATATATATATATATATATATATATATATATATATATATATATATATATATATATATATATACAGGAAAAAAAAAACTTTATTCAGATATCATGAGATTAATACATGTTAGCTTTGGACTTTACAATCCTAAGATATACTTAAAATGGTGGCCTTTAGCTTCCAGAAATTTATTAGTATGGCGAATTACTGCTTGGTCAACGTTACACAAATGTTCAGTGGGGTTTCTGCACATGTATTTTCAATTTCTTGTCTAAGGGCTGCCAATCCTTTAGGACTTGTTGATGTTACAGCCATGTGGGTAATGGCATTTGATAAAACTACGATATATATATATATATATATATATATATATATATATATATATATATATAACATATAAGTCAACACTTAGGGCGACAGTCTGTTTCATGCTATATGCAATCGTCATTGAAACAGACTGTCGCCTCTAAGTGTTGATTCTATGTTCACTTTATATTTACACACGCTCTATCTCTGATATTGAGCACTTTATCCCATAAATATAGCACACCTTAAGACTATATATCTACATATATATATATATATATATATATATATTAATTTGGAGAAGTTTATCACTTAGCAGACTTGTTTTTTGGTTCAGTCATATAGTTTCGTGGGCACTTCAAGATATCATGTTCACTTCTCAGGTTTTGCTGTCTTTTCGGTATTTACCCGAGCTCCCTACAGAGCGGAATCTGGTACAAGGCCCGTTTAACCTGTTTTTTTTTTTCCGAGCCCGTAGGCCCAGGCAAAAATTCCTCGTAATCCCGTAATAACGAGTTCGGCTTTGACTACCTACTTAGACGAGACGATGCCCTTCGGTATAGCTTCGTCTCGGTTCCTTTTTGTCCGAAGTCAGAGATTTCGACAAGGTTGCTGTCTTCTCTACTGTTATTTTTTTGCCGTATTTACGTGTGATTTGGTGGAATTTGATATCATATTTTAGGTGTGTGGTTTCACACTTAATGGGTGTTGTTGTTATTACTTAAGTGGTATGGTGTTATTTGGTGTTTGTTTGCTTTGTACTGTGGTGACCTCTGGTGACCGGATGTTACTTAATTGCTTTATATGGGGTTTGATTCTTTAGATCGTCTATGGTGTGTGTATGTCACAACGAAATGTATCCTTAATGTGTTAGACATCCGACAACATTCATATTTCTCTTAAACCCCTTCCACTCACCTCTCCTAAAATTTTCTCTGTTAAGGTTTAATCTCCCTCCTTCTTTCGTCTGTTACCCCTCTCTTTAGCTCTAACACTCGTCCCACACTCTCATATTACACTCTCTCTAAATTCTATTTTTATTTCCGGAGTTGTTTTTTCTGTTTTCTTTTTGAATTTGTAGGTCTGATGAATTAGATCGTATTTACGATTCCAATGGAATAATTTATGACCATGGCATATTAGTGTTTAAGCCTTTTAATTATATCCTTACTCTGTCCTGGACATTGAGTTCTACCTGGATTCTATCCTCTTGGAATTTTTATTAAAAAATATACATGTATGTGTATGCACCTATGTATATATTTATATATTTTGCATATGTATGTGTATATTTACCACTAATATTATATATATATATATATATATAATTATTTATTTAAAAAATATGATTCTAACGCTACATAAGAGTTATCATGTTTCAAAACAAGAGCCGAAAACTTCAATATAATTATTAGAATTAAACTGAATTAAAGTACCAAGCTCTGTTCCATCTTCAAGCGAAATTTTCTGGATTCCAAAATCATATTTTTAAATAAATCATATTTTTAAATAAATAATTATATTTAGGGTCTACTTTTGTATCAAGCACTACTTTTTAAAAATAATAACAAAAATGCGATTATTTACCTAGCGAGTTCTTTCGTATTTTCTATATATTTTTACACGCACGCACGCACGCACGCACGCATATATATATATATATATATATATATATATATATATATATATATATAAACTAATATATATATATATATATATATATATATATATATAAACCTAATATATAAAGTGTATATATAAATATATATATACTCAAACACTCACACAGACACATACATATATATATATATATATATATATATATATATATATATATATATATATTTACGAGGCAGAGAAAGGAAGAAGAAAGAAAAGAAGGCAGAAAGAAAGGCGAGACGAATCGTAGGTGATAAGCAGCCACACACGCGGCTAAGAGACAGTGAAAATATTGATAAGTAACAAATGAAAAAGGTGTCATTACAATGACAGGGAATTTCTGAGTAAAAAAAAAAAAAAAAAAGAAAGAAGGAATCAGATTGTTTTGATAACGGCTGTGTTATCTAGGTGCGTAAACGAACGGCTGGACCACTGGCCAGGAAAAAATTCATGTGAAAATGCTATTTCGATAAGTGACGAGAAACAGGCCACTAAAAAGGACTTTGGACAGATATGAAAAATTAAATGCCACACAAGCAGTGCCGCTGACCGAATTTTTTTTCGACGAAACAACTTTGGCCTGCGATAATAAAATTATGTTATCAGGAATATGTACCGAAGGAAAATGAATGGGGACCCAGAAGTGTTTTTCTTTCTTCCTTGGAGGCGACAGACTGACTGAAAACTTTGGGGATATTTCTTTTTTGAAGCCATGTTAAGAAGACCACCCATCTTGATAAATTAGCGATAAAATACCTGACAAACACCACGTGTAAAACAAGAGTTGTCATATTGTCCGTTGCGACTAGAAGGGTGATAACGGCGATTGAAAGGAAGAAAAGGGAAAGAGAAGAGATAATTTTTTTTTAGTTAAGCAAGATATTTTTTTCCCGAAACAAAGCCACGGATTGTTCACGCCCGACTAAGACATCATTGGTCAAGTGGTGATCACGTGACGCACGAAGGAGGAGGAAAGATACCCGACCAAGACCTCATTGGCCGAGTGGTGATCACGTGACGCACGAAGAAGGCTGTCGACGCCCCATCCAGAGTATAAGTATGAGAAGCTGCTACGAAGAAGTGGGGAGGACAGTTCAAGCCCCCTCAGAGGTATGGTGAGAAAGTGGGAGTGAGGAAAGGTTCCCAAAAATGGACAAGAGTGGAAAATTTCTAACCAGAAATAAAAGAGGTGGATATGTATTTAGAATTATCGAGGAACCCCCCGACGCCAACAGACCCACCCCGGTTTTGGTCGGCGTCAATAAAAGCGAGGCCCCAACAGGCAGAAATCAGTTCGGGCTCTGGCAGTTTCCAGTTGAGTTTCCAGAGTTCGGGCTCGAGTTTCCAGAGTTGAGTTCCCAGAGTCAGTCTCCAGTTGAAACCGCCTCGCAGATAGCTGACCAAGATTCACGCAAAAATTCCGGACTCCTCTTCAACCCAAGAACAATTATTTTGAAGAGCGATTTAGAACCAGACCACCGAAATAAGTTTTTCGACTTTCGTCCAAGGACACACCGAAACACCAATTTCTTAGAGAGCAAACAACTTGAAGCGTTAAAACTTGCCTAGCGGAAACGACGTGTCACAATCCTCAGAACGGGTCGAGAGATAGACGCAGTTCTATGTATCGAACAACTAGACATAAAGTTTGTTACCTTTTTCTTTGATACTTTGAACGTTTTGAGTTTTCATTTTCTTTTCTTTTATGCATATTTGTCTAGTATCACCCCCGTTGAACTCAGTTTGCATTACGGCCCCAACCACTGTTTGATCTCGTCTGCCTAAGATCAATTCACAACGTGGGTAGGCGGACTGGAGATCAATGCAGTTACCTTGGTAACCAGGGGTTGGAAGCGAGTTGGGAACGACGAGGCTGATATCAAATCTAATCAGATTCCCACCCGAGTCACCAAAAGGTTAGAACGTCACATTTGCGTGCCGCGACCGATACCAAGCCAGTTGGTCGTCACAGGACGAGACAACACGACTGACGCGACAGGCGGACGTCACGTTTGGAGCAGCGACACCCGAACGGAGCAGCGAGGAGCGAACAGCTGGCGCCGCGGCGAGGACGTCACAATTGGTGCTGTTTGGGGACGTCACAACTGGTGCCGTGGTAGATCAGGATAGAACGTCACAGTCGGCGCTGCGACCGGGGGACGACGTCACATATATATATGCAATTTTTGTATATATTATTTATATATTATATATGCGCGGTACTACTTGAAAAGCGCTCAATATCAGTGATACAGCTAACATATTTAGTTGGATTGATTTGAGTTTGTGACCCTGGGTTTCATGCTATTTGCGATCGTCAGCAAACTGATTATTTTTTAAATTTTGGATTTATATATGGTTTCGTATATGGGTGTTTTTGATGGTAATGGGAGGACAAAATTGTCGTCAGAACGTCACTCATGCGCACGCAGACGTATGAGTGGCGTTCTACGACAATTTTAGCTTACCCAGGACGCGGATGTAGGTCATCATCATACCCAAAACGCCTTGGTTTCTTTTTCCGAGACTCAAACCATTACACCACCTGCAAGCTCTATATGCATAACGTTTTCAATATTATTAATTTTTATTTTGTCACCTTCTATCTTATTTCGTTTCCATGTAGTAGTAATAAAAGTAATAGCTTTAAATTGCATGTGCTTCTAAGAAGCAACCATTTACTCCTGTCTGGATACTAAGTCCGATTGAGCCGATAAAGTCAATTTGGTGGCTGATGTCAAAAACGGCCTCCAATCTGTTGTTAAACGGGGCAAGGAACGGCTTATTAAACTTAACGTCTCCAGGACCAAACCGCTCTCTACTAATCATCTGAGATTCTTTATGCTTTCCATCATCATGGCTGATACTAACGTCCAAGAGAGTGATTCTTTGAAAACGTTCTCGGTTGACCAGAAGTGGAATGACTATATTTAATCCATTCCTGGGTCAACTATTAAGAAAGTTGACTCATGTGTCGTGATAGACAATTTTTATCTGATGCCACTATTTTATATATATATAAGTCTATCATTCGTTCATGCTTAGAATATTGTCGCCACATATGGTCTGGTGTTGATAAGATCAGAAGAAGCATCATCAATATTATTAAATCTTGATTTTGGCATTTCGGCTTCAATCATTTTCCCAACGCCATACAGTTGCCTCCCTGTGCATTTCTCATAAATACTTCCATGGAAAATGTTCGGATGAGCTCTTCATTCTGAATACTTAGACTTAATGAATTTAAGTGCAGTACTAGACTATCGATGAGGTTTCGACAATATACAGTTGACTTAGCTAGATGTAAACGTAAGTTCTATGCTAACCGTTTCTTTTTTTTAGTAGTTCTTAATTCTGGAACTCTCTTCCGGTTCCATGCATTCTAACCAACTTTAATCTGCAAAAAATTTACTTGCAATGTCAAAACTTTCTTCTGTGCTCCTGATTACTCTTCTTTTGTACTTGCTCTTTAGAAAATTGTTTATTTTCTAATTCTTCCTCTTTTCTCTTAGTGGCATTACTAAAATTCTTGGAGTGAAATGACAAACAAGCTATGACAATATTAATTATTAAAAAGATTTTTTTTACATTAATTTTTTTAATCGTTTTTATTTCAAACCACTCATACCGATATGGCATCATATTCACCATCATCGTCATCCTCATCAGTCCGGTTTTTTGGCTTTTCTTTTGGGGCAACGGTGCTGATTAACTTCATTCTTTGGTACTCCCAGTTAAAAATTGTTCTCGCTAGGACACTCCATACTACTTCCAAGGAGTCGAACCACACTAATTTCCCCCTTATTCCAAAAGTAAGAATAAGATTTCACTCACCTTCTCTCAAGAACTATTAATTTGTTGTAAGCAGACTTCCCTGTTGGTGTTTCCCTGAACTCTACAATCTTAACTTCTCTAAGTCAAGAGTACATATTTATCTACCCTTTTTGTTCAGTATAATCTTCAGTTGCTACCTCTTTTTTATTAATATCCTACACCTCATTCAGTAGCCCTCTACACTGACTTCCTCTCGGGCCTTTTATTGGGTACTTTTTAGTATAAAAATTGATTTTAACGAATAATAATGTATAATGCCTTAATTAAAAATCTCTTTTTTTTGTTTGAGTAACGCGAAAAAAAGAAACTCAAATATGTATAAATGATTAGCATTTGAGAGTCAGTATTTAATCGGGTCATATTATCGATTCACTCTTCAAGGAAAGTACCATTTACTCTTGAAAAATCACGTTGATTAATTCCCTATTTGAGCAACATTTAATCTTGAGTCATGAGTCCAAGCCTGAGGCCAGTCAGTCCATTGATATATTGGTTATCGAGGCACGATAACAACTTTTTAAGGGAACTACGTAAAAGCAAATTCATGTTTTGACCAATTATAGTAACGATGGTAGCTTTATTAAATAAAGGGTTAGAGAGATAAAAACAATATACAGAATTAATGGTTAACTGCAACTGATGAGATTTCATTTTATAGACAGAATTGATTTAGTATGTTGGTATATAAAAAATAAATTTCTATAGTAATCTATTTAGATCAGTCAACTATGAGTTCTTCAGACAAAGTATCCTTCAATAATAAGATATTTTGAGTTAAAGGTGATATGACGCTGATTATTTGAGTATTATTCTGAGTTCTTTTATGTACTGTATCCGTTTCTCAAGTGGACGATCATGGCTCTCTACAACTTCCCTTATTTTGTAGCTCAAGCAATAACTATTTCTTTATCATCCATACCGGCCCCGTTCATTTAGATAAGATCGCCAAGTTGGTTAGTCGACGTTACCTTCTGCCCATCTACCTTTCAATATGTTCTGTGAGTGTGAAATTCTCCAAGACCTCTTTCAACACCATGGGTCCCATAAATTTCAACTGTTATTTTTTTATTCTACAAATTTGACACATCTGTTGACATTTTTCTAAAAAAACTTGCTTACGAATTCGGACTAAATTCTCAGCATCCGTCTGTGAAACCATATCTCTCTGGCATCAAATTTCTTCTTCACCTTAGGGGATATTGTCAAGCATCGTCTGCCAAACAGGACAATTGATATTTCATCGCAGTTCAGCATGATTTCCTTTGTTTCTATGCACATTTTCAGAAATTTGCTGCTGAAAAAAATATCATTCGTTATTACACCTTCGGTTTTCTGTGCCACATTTTCACAAAATGCAGGCCCTAAAACGAATTTTTACCACGTTACTCAAAAATCGAAAACTAAATACTCGAATACCTTGTAAAAATACCACCAAGGAAAAGGCAAATATTTGCACTACAGTTGTGATCAAGTAAATGGTTAAAGAAATAAGACAAGTGTTTCAGATATATCATATATTAAACAGTAAGTACAGCAGAAGAGTGTGACAAGTGAGTGTGTGTCAGTTGACCCAGCGTTCAATCTATTCGACTGTCAATATTTAACAGCCACCTTCCCCACGAGGGATGTACGAAGCACAAGGCCGAGTTTAATGTGGGTTCTCCGAGCCCGTAGGCTCGGCGAAAGATATTCCCTTAGAACCGGCATAAATGGGTTCAGGGCCTGTCTACCTCTCCAGACGAAACTTTACCCTTCAGCAAAGCGTCGACCGGGTTCCCCTCTCCTCAAGGCAGAGAGTTCGACAGTAATGAACAATCTATTCAACTGTTAATATTTAACGGCGCCCTCATGAGGTATGTACGTGGCACAAGGTCGAGTTTACCGTGGGTTCTCTGAGCCTGTAGGATGGGCCAAAAATATTCCCTTAGAACCCGCATAAACGAGTTCAGGGACTGTCTACCTCTACGGGCTAATCTTTGCAACTTCGGCAAAGCCTCGTCCGGATTCCTCTCTGCTCAGGAGAGAGGGAGTTTGACAGTTGAACAATCTAGGCGACTGTTCTCCTAAGGCCTTCTCTTATAGTAATCTTATAGTAGGCGGAAGAGTCCAACATCGACACTTTAGAGGGAGGACACCACAACTACTACATACAACGCAGATAATAAAATATATTTTATACAAAGCAATATTTTAATTAAACAAATAAAATAACCAAACCCTGGAAAAAATTAAATAATAAAAAAAAAATGTAGACAAGTGCAGTAAATCAGTTAGTTATGTGCCATACATGATACACGCTTAGTCGATCATGCATATTTCGATACATGACTGACGAGGCAGTTTTGTTTTCCCGCTGTACGTTGCCATTTCTATCTGCGGTAGACCAGTTGCCATCTGTTGCGGTCTGTCTTACTATTTACCCATAGCTGAAGAGGAGAAGAGGATTCATACCTTTCCCAAGGGTATTAGCACCTAAGTGAATGTAATGGATTCTCCGATTCCTCAACGATTTGAGTATTTTTCTAAATTCTTTGATGAATTGTGTCCATTCATGAAACTGACGATTATAGCTCTCTACAACTTCCCGTATTTTGTAGTTCAAAGGAATAACTATTCCTTTACAATCCATAACGGTCTCATTCATTTACATAAGCTCGTCAGGTGTGTTAGTCGCTGTTTCCTTCTACCCATCTACCTTTCAATATGTTCTGTGAATGTGAAATTCTCAAAGGTCCCATAAATTTCAACTGTTATTTTTTATCCTACGAATTTAACACGTTTCTTGACATTTTTCTAAAAAACTTCCTTATGTATTCAGTTTAAATTCTCAGCATCCTTCTGTATTTAATATTTGTGTATTTAAGCAGCAACAATTAATCTAGACAGTCAGTTATATGCCATGTGTGATACACGTTTAGGCGATCATTTATCTTTCTATACCTGACTGATGAGTGAGATTTTTTCCCGCAGTAGCTTGCCATTTCTTTCTGAAGTGGACCAATTGCTATCCAAGGACATAGAACCCGGTCTGTTCTGCTATTTACCCATAGCAGTTGGGGAGAAGAAGAGGATTCATATTTTTCTCGAGGGTATTAACACGTAAGTGATTGTAATTGATTCGACTTGAATTCGAACTCGGCTCTTTGATTTCTCAATCCGTGCTGCTATCCATTACTCCACCGTGAAATTAACACACTCCAAATACACACATACTCACAAGTAAATACAATAATAATGATCAACAAGAACTTATAAAATAAACAAATATAAATGAGGAAAGATTTAAACAACATTATAAAGTTGCTGCAAGTAACTGCATACAGGTCCTCAATTCTACTCAATAGCCTCTAGAACAATTTGAATCATAAACGTTTCCGTCCAGCCAATGAACTTTAGTATAATACAATAGACATACATATAGTGCACAATTGATCAGTAAATATAAATAGTGGAGCCAAAACAAACACACACGCGGCCGGAAGATTGCGTTTAAGCATGAAACAGACAGTTGTTACTGGATGTTGGACTCAGGGTACACATTTAAATTGACATGCGCGCAATCACTGAAATTGAGCACTTACATACATAAATATAGCATAAATTAAACTATACACACACACTCGCGCGCGCGCGCGCGCACACACACACACACACACACACATATATATATATATATGAATAACAGCACTATATATTAATAATGAATATATATTTTCCTCACATGTAGTACAACGAAATGATCAGGTACTGATTGATAACTGACCATAACAAATTTATATATATATATTCATGAATTATTCATACAAAAAACTAGAGTTATTTTTGGAGCGAGCTGTCGCAACGCTAAGTTTGAATTTAAATTTTACAATTGTGCGTTCTTATACAAATATGGTGATAAGCGAATTCTTTTTTACTGGTAAATTTTCTGTCAAAGTGGCATAAACTTTATTGTTCAATAATTACAGTAATGTCGCACTTATTATCCAAAAGTTGCATTTGGATCAGTTATTTTAATTTCAATAAAGGTGAATAAATTCATGAATTATTCATACAAAAAACAAATACAAAGGTTAATGATTTAATTGGCGAGAAATCCATCGTCGCGAACAATTCAAATAATATACAAAAACCCAGAATCTGTTTATGAATGAAAAGATCCTTGTTTCTATAAATTCCTGTTGCATGAGTTCTTATATATATAGGTAGGCATACGACCGGACGATCGGATACAAATGAATATAAATACTCTATAGTGTAAGAAAAAGCAGTGCTCAATGTTAAGTAACAGAGGTTTTTAATATATATATATATATATATATATATATATATATATATATATATATATGTGTGTGTGTGTGTGTGTGTTTGTGTGTGTGTGTGATATAAATTAGGAGGATTTAAGATTATTATAATTAAGTAATTCATCTAGTCTAGAAGAAACCTCAACAGAATGCAGAAAGCACTGGACGGCCGTTTCGTCCTATATTTGGAACTTATCAGCAGTGCGCATCCACTACCGAGAATTAAAACCCGGACAGTTACATTGACAGGCAAACGTCATACCAACTGTACTAACGGGCCTCGAAGAGGTAGCTAATTAGGCTCGATATTGCGCCGCTCGTTCACATATTCCGTGGTGGAACTCATCCAAGTTCATTTACCCATAGGACTGTGCCCCCTAGATCCACGACTTCTATCCCCAAGCCGCTCCATCCAGAGCATTAGAAGCCGCTTCAAGCAAGAATATACAATGATAGAAATTAAGAAGGATTTGAGATAAATAATTCATCGAGTCTAGAAGAAACCTCAACAGAATGCAGAAAGCAATGGACGTTTGTTTCGTCCCATATTCACACGACAAGTTTCCCCAAGCCACTCCATCCAGAGCATTAGAAGCCGGTTCAAGCAGGGATATACAAGTGATAGAAATTATTAGGAGAATTTGAGATAATTATAATTAAGTAATTCATCGACCGGTTCGTTACAGTCCTATGCGTAAGGAAAACTCGGATGAGTTCCACCATGGAATATATGATCGAGCGACGCTATATTGAGTCTAATTCGCTACCTCTTCATCACCGTCCCAAATATAGGACGAAACAGGCGTCCAGTGCTTTCTGCAGACTGTTAAGGTTTCTTCTAGACTCGATACATTTATTTATATTTATATGTTCACACCAGGTTTTTTTTTCAATTTCTGGTTACGCGTGGCATTTTATTGTTTGAGCACAAAAATTTACTGGAGCACAAAAATTTAGCATTAGTTGCTGAAGTTTCTCAATTGATTCCATTATTCAATGTTCCTTAGCCCTCTTTTAATTTTTTTCACTTTTCTGTCAATTTCATCCCATGCTAATTCTGGCGGTCAATTCAGACTTTTAAAGTATGGTATACATATATATATATATATATATATATATATATATATATATATATATATATATATATATATATATATATATATAGTTGAGAGATCGAAATCCGTTGTAACATTTATGTCTCACTTTAACATTTTACATCAGGCGTGAACTTTTCAAGTATTTTTTGTTTAAGATAAGAAACTGAATTCATAGACATTTAGTCTTTTTTTAATCGGCACAGCGCTTTCTCAAAGAACAAAATTCAGAAAATTGATAAATAGTTCTTGTATTTAAATTAGATCTTAGGAGAGAAGCTGTAATAGAATAAAAGAAGATTCATATGGCCCACAGGCTTTTCAATCAATGTGTATTTTTCATCTATTGATATGTAACGGAAGCTGTATAATAATAATAATAATAATAATAATAATAATAATAATAATAATATACTAATTACTGAAGAAGGTATTCTGGCAGTATTCAACTCATCTGATTATTCGAAAAACTTTTAATGAACTTTTGAAACAGAACGTACTGATATACTCAGAAGAACTAGTATATACATACATAAATATATAAATATATATATATATGTGTGTGTGTGAGCTGTTTCTACAGACGTGATGTATTTCTATTAAACACATGTAGGGACGATTCGTTTGTAAGATTTTACACGCAATTGTCTGCCTTCATGTCGTCTTTTCTATGATGAATACTTACCTAATTAACAAACTGTTGCAAAATAAGTAATATTGATACATTGACCTATGTATTTAGTCCATTCTTTCCTGTCCCCCACCAAACATATCTATCTATCCCCCCTTTCTCTCTCTCTCTCTCTCTCTCTATATATATATATATATATATATATATATATATATATGTGTGTGTACGATGGATAAATTGTCTAAATTACGCAAAAACGAAACCAACGTTGACATCTCATTTTAACAGATATATTCACCAAAATCAAGCAAAAAATATATTGAAATATGAAAGAGTAGATTTATTCAATATAATTCTCATTGGCTTCAATCACAGCCTTCAGAAAACTTCAGAATTTCCTGCAAATCTTCGAGACAGTTTCCTTGTTTAAGTTGTAGAAAGCTGCCAGAATCCTTGCCTTCAGTTCATCTTTGGTGTTACAGAAAGTTCGGTGTTATAAAGTGTCTCGCTTAACTGCAGCCCACACATAATAATCAAGGGCATTGCAGTCTGGGGAGTTAGGTGGCCAGATGCAAGGGATGATGTGGTCGCAAAAATTGTCTGACAACCTCGACTATGTCCTGCTTCTGTGGCATGGTGCTGAGTCCTATTGCTAGACATAGGGTCTTCCAGCAGACACCCTCTTGAACCAGGGCAGCACTACCTCCTCAAGGCACTTGACGTAGGTCTCCGTGTTGAGTCCGGGGCCCTGTGGGAAGATGAATGTAGGCATAACGAAGCTCCAAACACATTCTTAATAACTATTAGACTCATTCAACTCTTTCCAAAACTTCTGCATTGTTCTCTCGTTGATACCCAAAAACTCTTAAATGTTAATACTAGAGTTTCCGGCGCGAATGCCAAGAAGTACAACATGCCATTTTCTATATTCTGGCTAAGTGACTTGCATCATGGTGCCCTTTTTCTCATAGACGTTGCCCAACTGACCCTACTGTCTTGTGCCGTCAACAAAATAAACAAAAAAAAAAAAAACAACGCGCATGCGTGAAAAAAAATAGCGACAATTTACCCATCGGTCCATATATATATATATGAAGGTGCTGAAACAAAGTAGGAAATGTTTATTAAAGTCGCCTTTCGCCGGAGATGAAAATACTCTATTTGGCTTCCTCAGTTTAAATGAAAAGAAAACAGATCTCTTTGTTAGGGAAATGTCTTGGAGTCTCTAAGGACAAGTGAGTATCATAAATCCAATTAATTACCCTAATTTTTCTCTTCCTGAAAATTGAAGAAAGTCTTTCCTATATTTGTATCAATGACGTTTGGTACTATAGGAGTTATATATATTTTGTTGCTTGATACACACACACACACACACAAACACACACACACACACATCTATCCATCTATCAACTTAAATTAATATATATATATATATATATATATATATATATATATATATATATATACACACACACAAATATATATATATATACATGTATACACACACACACACACACACACACAGATATATATATATAGGAAAATATATAGAAAATAGGAAGGAACTGGTTAGGTAAATAATCCAAAGTTCTTTAGTATTTTAGTTATTATTTTTTTAAAATAGTGCTCGATACAAAAGTAGAGCATAAATAGAAATATTTATTTAAAAATATGATTCCAACTCGCGACATAAGAAGTCTCATGTTTCAAAACATTTCAAGATAATTATTTGAATTAAATTGAGTTAAAAAGTAAGCTGTGTTCCATCATCAAGCGAAATTTTTTGAATCCCAATATATATATATATATATATATATATATATATATATATATATATATATATATATATATATATATATATATACCCATTTTCTTTAGAAATTGTTTTATTTACGTTAGGATACAGAAACTGATCGACGCCCTCCGTAAACAAGAGGTCAAAGCAAGTCAGATCTAAAAACTTTTTCCACTAGGCAAACGCTGGATCGAATTTTGTCGGAGAGTTCGTATTTTTCTCTAAGATGATCTTTCGATTTTCAGGCCGGAAGAGGGAAATGAATAAATATTTTGTTTCATAATAGAAAGGAACCACCTGCTTAAACAGGATTATCCACTAAAACAACGCTTAAGTAATAAGTATTATATACATTATAATATAATATAAAGCTCTACTTTGTATCGAGTAATTTTTTTAAAAACTAATGCCATAGAATATGGGATTTTTAATCTGACTGTTCTTTCTCATTAATTGCATTTACACCCCCATATATATATATATATATATATAGATAGATAGCTAACTAGCTAGCTAGCTAGATAGATGTAAATGTGTGTCTGTCTGTGAGTTCGTATATGTATATATTCACACACACACACACACACACACACATATATATATATATATATATATATATATATATATATATATATATAGATAGATAGCTAACTAGCTAGCTAGATAGCTAGATAGATGTAAATGTGTGTCTGTGGGTGAGTTCGTATATGTATATATTCACACACACACACGCACATATATATATATATATATATATATATATATATATATATATATATATATATAGATAGATAGATAATAGATAGATAACTATCTAGCTAGATAGATAGATGTAAATGTGTATCTGTGTGTGAGTTCGTATATGTATATATTCACACACACACACATACATATATATATATATATATATATATATATATATATATATATATATATATATATATATATATATATATATATATATATATATATATATAAATATATATATATATATATATATATATATATATATATATATATATATATAGATAAATAGATAGATATATAGCTAACTAGCTAGCTAGCTAGATGTAAATGTGTGTCTGTGTGTGAGTTCGTATATGTATATATTCGCTATTATACAAATTTTTGTGTTTGTTTATATATTGTATCGATGTACATAAAAATATTTAAATATTTAACTGTTTTAATTTACATAGAGTTACCATGATACACACGCACACACTCACAGATATATATGCGTGTGCATGATTTTATATGTATAGGAAGATATGATTTATTCTTGTTTGTACACATGATATACTTCTTTCAGTAGACTACTACGCATACATGTGTATGCTGATGCTTACACACACACACACACACACACACACACACACACATATATATATATATGTATGTATGTATGTATGATTGTATAAAATAATAACTAAGACATAACAAAAAATAGATTTGTAAAAACACTATATGAATAAAGACAAAAGGAAAACTTATTGAAATTATGTAACTCGTAAGTTTTTCTTTTGTCTTTACTTTCACACACACACACATACTCACACACACACACACACATATATATATATTTGTTCTTTATTCCCCAAAATATATATTCACAGACAAGCACACACCCATACACACACACACATATATATATATGTATATGTATGTTTTTGTGTGTGTGTCTGTCTCTGTATATATATATATATATATATATATATATATATATATATATATATATATATATATATATATATATATAAGCTATTAAGATACCTGCAAAAACTGTCTGTCATATTACGCATGAATTATATGTATGTACATTTACAGGCATTTATGTGTCATATTTTGAGTATATATATATATATATATATATATATATATATATATATATATATATATATTTTGACAAAATCACGATCACAAACATACACACACACACACACACACACACATATATATATATATATATATATATATATATATATATATATATATATGTGTGTGTGTGTGTATGTATGTGTATGTATGTATAAATATATAGACACACATGCATGCATCTTCTTTTTTTTGCTCGCAGGTATTTTTGCAAAAGCTGACTCTTTATTAATCTAACAGCATCTCAGGTTAATTTTTCTCATTTGTCCTATTCTTTAATTAGAAACAATTTTACTCTTTCACACAAAAATGGCGCCGGTTTAATTTTAGTTCATTTCTGATTTGTTATTAGACAAAATTAATATCGTGGTAAATACGAAAAATCCTAGAGAAAAGAAATAATTCGCTTATAAACAGTTATATTTATTCCATTGTCGACAGGCACATAGAATATGGTTTTCTTTTTGATTTTTGTTACTCTGACTTTTTTTTAGCATCATATAGCCAAAGTTCTGATTTGAAAATATGGCTGACTTTTATATTCTTCCAAGACCTGCTTATAGGTTAATCAAAATAGTTAAAGGTTATTCGTATTGTCAATAATTACACAACTAAAGTTAACACAAATTTTTTTAAAGCTTTTACTAAGGAGGTTATCGTAAACTAAGAAAAAAAAAATAAAACGAAGGCGCTTTCTGTTTTCGATCGACTGACAACACCTTCGGAGTGCGGAAACTGGTAGAAGTAGTTATTAGCTTCTAAACCACTTTCAGAGGTCGGTGTTTTGCATCCAGATAAATTCAACCATTTTGAATCCTAATATTCAAAGTACAAAAGGTGTTGTCTTTACACATTTCTCCCTCTCTTTCCCTGTTTTGTCTTGCCCTGTACCGAACTAAATTTAGTAATCAGTTTGTCTCGCCGGCTTCTTTTAATACACTTATTTTGATTAACATTGGATGCATTATGTAATTAATTGCTAGATAATTTCATTCAGGTAAAATGTCTACTTTCAGGTAATTTTATTAAAATTTTGGGTACCATTTCAGACTATTACTACTCTTTTCTTTAGTCCGACCTTTTGAGCCGACATGTTACGCACACGGAGCCGAATCATCCTCATTTCCTCCATATTCCACATCTAAAGAGGGAGTTCCACACAATTTTTTGAACAGCCGTTTGTGAAACAGATTCCTGCGTAGATGCTTCCAGAAAGCTACAGGTCAATGAGCAGCCGTTATATCTCCTCATATTCTTCACTTCCGATTTCCTTTTCTTACAGTCATATCATACAGCTCAGTCAGTAACTCTAACTTGAGTGGATCTCCTGCCTTGAAATGAGTTGGTTTGGTTTGTTGATTTATTTTTTTACGTCTTATCAATCTTTTTCAGGTTATTTAAAACAAGAAAATATTTTTAGATATTTTAGATATTTTTAGGAAATCATTATAATCTCGAAGACATTCTAAGAATGTCTTCGAGATTATAATGATTTCCTGATAAAATTCCTATTAATTAATCCATAATTGAGGAGTTAAGGGATGGATTCATAATTTTCGCAGTGATATTTGCGCGCAAGTCAACATAAAGAACCCGACTGGAATAGGGACACTTCTCTCCGATCTCCAATTTTGAGCCGTTATCCATTACAAAAAGCGCATATCCAAGCTTACGGCACCTGGTATTCTTAAACGCTCAACCATCTAAGGGATCGATATTGCTTAACTTCAGTGACTGTAAGAGAACCGGTTTTCTTTCATGAAGGGAATTTTAGTAAAAGAAATATAATGAATTTCCTAAAATATTAAGTTTTATTTTCTGTCTTTAAACAGAACAAATCTGGAATTCACAATAAATTAAAGAATATTCTGACATCACAGCAAAAAAATAAAAAAAATAAATAAAATAAAATAAAAGAAGACAATTACCAAGAAATCTGGGAATTCTTTCTTAACTATATTAAAAGCAAAGTGTTATCACTGTTGTCGGTAAGAATGCCATTTTGGTGCCGTCATTAACGTTTTGAATCCAGTAGTACTATTTTGTAGATCATAGTGGATAAAACTGAGGAAGTACTTTCCAAAACCGAGATTATGGTGACTCTCTGATGGACCGTCATTGGCATTATCCATGACAGCATTCTGGAATCTCACCATATCCCCACTGCCGAAGTTTATTGCCAGCAACTGGACGAAATGCAGATTCAGTTACGCATAATGCAATCGGGCCTTGTTAATCGACGAAGTCCAATTTTGTTCTATGGCAATGCACGGATATTTTTTGTTTCTTAATCTTTTGTCAATGTACAAACGATAAACAAGGGGATACTTCGAATGAATCAGTAGAAATTATGTGAATGAAAAGTGTTTTTCCTGTTTGAATTGCCTGATATTATTAATACAATAGTTACATCTGCATATAAGTGTCAATTAGGATAGAGTGATTGACAGTGCCTAAGACGTAGAGCAAAATAAGTTAATGTATTTACATAGATAGATAGATAGATGTTAGAACTTTTGCTGACTCATTTTATAGTTCACCAATAGAAGGGTCAACTAATCATAAAGATCAAAATATTCAATGCGACGTATATAAAGCCGGCCATGTTTTTTCCCCCGAATATTCACTGGCAGCCTTTGATATCGAAGACTGAAGAATTACAGAACAGCTGCTAGTGGTATTGGCGATATAGGCGGATTCAGTAGAGGGTTTGACCCGTGAGTATTAATCTTTAACGTTGAACAGATTATGTACTGCGTTGTATTCTATATTCATAGACTCTTGTGAACATGGTTAACAATAGATAGATATGAAAGAATGAAATTGACATGAAGATAGATATATAGATTGACGGATATGAACAGATTGAGAGTGTGGGTGACAGAAAATTATATATATATATATATATATATATATATATATATATATATATATATATATATATATACAGATAGATAGGTAATGAATAAAATGATGGAGATGTGTAGATACATACAGATGTAACGAGTTAGATATGAAAAGATTGAAATAGATAGATAGATAGATAGATAGATAGATAGAAACAGACTGAGATAGATAGATAGATAGATAGATAGATAGATAGATAGAATATGAACAGACTGAGATAGATAGATAGATAGATATGAACAGACTGAGATAGATAGATAGATAGATAGATAGATAGATAGATAGATAGATATATGAACAGACTGAGATAGATAGATAGATAGATAGATAGATGAATAGATAGATAGATAGATAGATAGATGAACAGACTGAGATAGATAGATAGATAGATAGATGATATGAACAGACTAAGATAGATAGATGGATAGATAGATAGATAGATAGATAGATATGATATGAACAGACTGATAGATAGATAGATAGATAGATAGATAGATGGATAGATAGATAGATATGAACAGACTGAGATAGATAGATGGATGGAGAGATAGATGGGTAGATAGATAGATAGATGAATATGAACAGACTGAGATAGATAGATAGATAGATAGATAGATAGATAGATAGATAGATAGATATGAACAGACTGAGATAGATAGATAGATAGATAGATAGATAGATAGATAGATAGATATGAACAGACTGAGATAGATAGATAGATAGATAGATAGATAGATAGATGGATAGATAGATATGAACAGATGAGATAGATAGATGGATAGATAGATAGATAGATAGATAGATAGATATGAACAGACTGAGATAGATAGATAGATAGATAGATAGATAGATATAGATAGATAGATATGAACAGACTGAGATAGATAGATAGATGATAGATAGATAGATGGATGAATAGATAGATATGAACAGACTGAGATAGATAGATAGATAGATAGATAGATAGATAGATAGATAGAAAGATAGATAGATAGATAGATAGATAGATAGATAATTTCAACATTTTCTTTAGGGAAACTTACACTCTTAACATTCATTCTTCAGTAAAGAAACGGTAAAATCTTCTTTATTTTCAACCTGTAAAATTATTTGCCTCTGCTGAAACTGACTGTATTCTGGAAGAACTGATATTCTAAAGAAATAATTCTTGAGGTACTCGGTTGCCATCCTGCATACGATTTCTATTCAACTTCAAGGCGTGCCTTCAAGTTGCAGGATATCTACTGTGATCTGAACTGGAGTGTGATGCTCACTGACAGGTCTACTTACGTGTGAGATGTTACCTATGAATGAATATCTCCCTGCATTTCAGTCCAAATATGTACAGGGAATTAGTCAGCTTCTCAGATGACCTGTGACCCTGCGAACAGACTCAGTCATGGGACTGATTATGGTAATGATGATGATGATGATGAATGCAACAGAATGGGCTGGAAGTTGAAAAATTAATAGTCTAATAATTTCTCATTTAATTAAAATCCATTTATCTCACGTGTACTTGTCAACCACTTCAAGTGATTTAAAATAGCTTTAATTACTGCATTGATAATCGAAGCTATAACTTTTTAACTCAAATTACAAAAGTTGAAATTCAAATTAAGAAGCATCAATTCCAAATAAAATGGTTTGACTTTTAATTAAAAATAGCGGAATGTCTAAATCCAATTGAGAAATGCTCGAGCCTCGTTATGGTTGCTATGAACCAAACGATGGTCGAAATTTGAAACAGGAGCAGCAGAAGTCAGTCAGAGTACAGATAATTCCTTCACTACTACTACTACTACTACTACTACTACTATTTTTCTTCTTCTTCTTCTTCTTCTTCTTCTTCTTCTTCTTCTTCTTCTTCTATATGACGCATCCATTCAGGTTATAAACAATTATGGCTTCCTATCCCATATCAGCTTTTCCCCTTCGGTAAGGTTCTCACCCTACCTTTTTGCTATTCAGCCACACACGTTTGTCAGATAAGTGTCTCACGGCCTTCCGCCGCGTCTCTCTTGCCATCATTATGCTCTTTGAGGGTTAAGTTTCCCAAGAATTCCTTCTTCATTATGTGGTCAATGAATTTCATGTCTTTTCCTGATTCTGAGGAGAAGTGTTCTTTCTATTGCCATTCACTTGTGAATTACTCTGCCCATTGAATTCTCAGTATCCTTCTATAGAACCACATTTCCGCTGATTCTATTTTTTCCGCGTTCTTAGGGAAATTTAAACAATTTGTCTCAAACTTGGCGCAACATGATCTTCAAATGCGTTACACTGTATGGACTGGTTAATTTCTAATTATCTGTCTGTCATCATATTGTTTATTCCTTCGAATGTAAATTAATATTTTTTTCTTTTAGCATTAATAACATTTTATTATTTTTTTGTCAATTTTAATATGAAAGTAAAAGAAAGATAACTTTCTGTGTGACGTTTTTTTCAATAATCTCCCAAATGTCCACAAAACTTCATCACTTAGTAAACTCGATTGATTTATTTATTTTTCCGGTTTTTCAACACTTAGTAGGTTATTTAAAGCTGAAAAAATATTTGAGATTACACGAATAATTCTGTGAATATTGGATTATTATTTATAGACATCAACAATTATTTTCCACTTATATATCCAACTATTTAACCTATAGCTGAAGAGGAGATGGATTGATAATTTTCCCAATGTATTTTCGCGGAAGTGAATGTAATGCATCTGAATTCGAACTCGGCCCTCCGATTTGGATCTAAACTTGAAAGAATTCTACTCTATTATTTAACCCATAGATAGTTGGGGATTCCAGAGGGAGCCATACCTTTCCTAAGAGCATGCATACAAATGCGAAGTCAACAGAATAGGTCTGAGTTTGAAAATTTAATAGCCTAATGGATTCTCACAGAATTCAATTCCATTTGTCGAACGTTTACTCACCAGTTACTTAATAATTTTAAAACGTTTCAATTGATAATCGAAGCTAGTTTACTGAGTGAAGTTTTATCAATAATTTCTCGCCAATCTCTTCAAATCTTCATTGACATTTTGGGCTGAACTTTCATTTGCTTATCGAAACTCGAACGAATTGATGCTTGTGTTGAATCAACGATTAACCCTTAAAAGTTGGTAAATCGTTACACGAACATGTGCGTCAAGCAGGTAAAAGATATAAGCAAATTAATTTTTAAAAGATGTTATATGTTTTTTGCATCATTTATAAACAAAATCTGTTTTAAAAATGATGATCTAACTTATTTGTTGTATAACAATATATAAAAAAGGGAAGAAAGCAAAATCTAGGTTCGTAATTTTAATATTTTGACCTGTATTATACTCCTTGAAGCTTTCATTATAAAAGGTGTTTCATTAAGTCAGATTATATATAAGGGTGTTTCATTAAGACGGATCAAAGTCAGCAGTAAATAAATCAGTGTTATTGGTGAAAATTTATTTATTTCTCTATTGGATCATGTTATTTAAGTCATGGCAATTATATGTGAAAAATAATATCGCCCAAATGTCCGCCAAATGTGAAAGAAAACGAGAAAGAAAATCATTAGACGCTTAAACTTAATTCACATTTAAAATCAGTCCAAGTTATTGGAACACCCTTTAGAATGAAGTTGTGCATTCTTTGAACCAATACTTTGGATCCTTTTACCCTGTTTTCTCTTTGAGAAGTAACACCGCAACCATATCACTATCTTTGGTTTATTCATCCAAATGTCTTTTCTTTTTTTTATTATCTTTGCATTACCCAGGATTTGGGGGAGGGGAAGAGAGTTGTGTAGTTTTTTGTTGCGTTCACCACGGTTCGAAATTAGGAGTTCGCTTTTTTATTATCTTTGCTTTACCAAGTTTTGGGGGGAAAGACAGTGGAGTAGTTCTCTTGATGCCTCCACCACGGTTCGAAAGCTAGAGTATCCGCTATTTTAGACCATAGTTGGCGAGTGTAGCGGAAGAAATGGATTCATGCCTTGGTTAAGTGGATTCGTGCCAAATAAACCCATCAATTTATGCCGGATTTTGAACTCAGGTCGCCAATTCAACATTTTGTGACGATATCCTATAGACCAGTAGTCTCCCATCTATTTTAATACCACGAAAAGGGTGTATTGCAATTTTCCTCTTCAAATGCCTCTCGGTCTCGAAGAGGGTGAATTAAACTTACCGGGATTAAGTGTAGCTCTATGCCGTCTACTGCGACTCGAGTTCATATAAAAACCTCAAGTGGAACTCATATATACGGAACATCACTGAAGATGCTGGAAAAATGGTCAGCTACTTGAACCGATCTACAATATATCTGATTCCCTCTGACAAGAGACAGATTAGGCCGAAAATGGAAAATTGTTACCAAATCCCCACTGTCCATTTTGATAGATTTTAGAATCGTTTCTACAGTCTTGTAGAAGATCACATTATCCCATCTGCAGCTTCTTTCAAAGTTGCAAGCCTATCGCAAGTCTATCGCTATCTCCATGGCAAATGTTCAAATGAGCTTCACTATTTAGTTCTATCAGTTATAGGCTAGGACTGTAACTAGGACCTTTAAAACCAGGAGCAGAGATACGACATTTACAGCTAGGACTACAGCTACAGCATTCACAGCTTGAATCACAGATAGGATAATTACGACTTGGAACACAGATTGGACCTTGACAGCGAGGCACTTTATTGCTATGACTTTTTCAGCTAGGACCACACTTTACAGCTAGGACTACGGATAGGACCTTTACAGCTATGACTACGGATAGGACCTTTACAGATTGAACCACAGATATCTACAGCTAGTATCCTTACTGCGAGAACATTTAGAGCAAGTTCCACGGATAGGCATTTTACAGCTAGGACCACGGACCTTTACATATAGGACTACAGATAGGACCTTTACAGATTGAACCGCTGCTAGGATATCTACAGCTAGTACCATTACTGCGAGCACATTTAGAGCAAGTTCCACGGATAGGCATTTTACAGCTAGAACCGCGGATAGCACCTTTACAGCTAGGACCTCGGATAGGATCTTTACAGCTAGAACTACGGATAGGACTTTTACAGATTGAACCACAGAGATGTACAGCTAGTACGCTTACTGTGAGAACATTTAGAGCAAGTTCCACGGATAGGCATTTTACAGCTAGAAACACGGATAGGACCATTACAGATTGAACCGCTGCTAGGACATCTACACCTAGCACCCTTACTGCGAGAAAATTTAGAGCAAGTTCTACGGATAAGCATTTTACAGCTAGAACCGCGGATAGCACCTTTACAGCTAGGACCTCGGATAGGATCTTTACAGCTAGGACTACGGATAGGACCTTTACAGATTGAACCACAGAGATCTACAGCTAGTACGCTTACTGTGAGAACATTTAGAGCAAGTTCCACGGATAGGCATTTTACAGCTAGAACCGCGGATAGCACCTTTACAGCTAGGACCTCGGATAGGATCTTTACAGCTAGGACTACGGATAGGACCTTTACAGATTGAACCACAGAGATTTACAGCTAGTACGCTTACTGTGAGAACATTTAGAGCAAGTTCCACGGATAGGCATTTTACAGCTAGGACCACGGCGAGGACCTTTACAGCTCGGACTACAGATAGGACCTTTACAGATTGAACCGCTGCGAGGACATCTACAGCTAAGACCTTAACTGCGAGAACATTTGCAGTAAGTTCCACAGTTCGGCTTTTTACAGCTAGAACCGTGGATAGCACCTTTACAGCTAAGACTATGGATAGGAACTTTACAGCTAGGACCTTTGCTGCTAGGACCATGATAAGGTATTATGTACATTATTTACATTATTCTGACTATTGTCCTCAACTTTGTCGCCATATTTGTTACAACGTTTCGGCCGTTGTATGCTCCGGCTTTTTTCAGGTGGTTGGAATGTCGAACTGAACCCTTTATTTCGCTCACTGGGGTAGACTGTTCTAGTTCCACGTGCCATGTTTTTTAATGGATGTCAGTTATCAGTTATCACGTGTTAATTCACCTCCCCAAGTTCCCCACTGCCTTAACCGGGTATTGAACTCACACTCTTTGGATCCTGTCACTGGATCTTACCCAACGCCTTTATCCACTGTGCCATGTGTCCTTGAGGAACCGTGGAACTAGAACAGTCTACCCCAGTGAGCGAAATAAAGGGTTCAGTTCTACATTCCAGCCACCTGAAAAAGGCCGGAGCGTACAACGGCCGATACGTTGTAATAAATATTGCGACAAAGATGAGGACAATAATCCGAATAATGTAAATAATGTCAATCTCGTTAGTTTTAATTCTTTATCATATTTCCAATTTTCTGATGTAATTCCCATACTTGTTCGAGACTATTGTAAGTGTTGGCCTGGAAATCTGATCCATACATTTCAAACTGGACTACAGTTTTCTATAATCATGTTTCAAACGAGATTTTCTTTTCTCCTGCTGCCAAAATATTGAGTTACTGGCTTGTTAAGCTTCCAGGAAGACCAGAATGATAAAGCCGTTCGTATTTCATAAGACAATGAACATTCTTTTCTTGATAATGCCGTCAAATTGAATTAGTTATTTATAGGGACAATTCGCATGTCATCGCTCCATGGAATGCCATTTTGATTCCAAAGCGTTGTTACCGGAGATAATACAGTCCAAAGAACTGTCAACCACAGCTGCGTCGATAAGCACCAAGTCTTAACAAACTTATAAATCCGTATTATTTCTGTTTCCACGTGAGAATTCATAAAACACATTTATAAATTTGAGGTAGCTTAAAATTCTGATGAACTTTCCTCCTTGGTACTGACACTTTATGAATTTAAAAACAGTACTAGATTGGCGGCTAGGTCTCAACATTTTACATTTGAAATGGCAAGATGTAGCCATAAGTTCTATGATAAAAGTTTCATCTACTGCTTGTGGAACTCTCTTCCGGCTTCTTGTTTCATAGTTAACGTTGATCTTCAAAAAATTAAATGCAATGTCAATCATTAGTGTGTCATCTTAATTTCTGTTCTTTTATTGTTGTCTCTCCTTAATAGATTTTTCTCATATTCTGTAACATATCTCAGCGTCTTAGTGGCTTTATTGCCTGACTTGGGATGAAATTAAAAAAAAAAGGAAAGAACATGTTGCCGGAATTTAACAGTTTTACGTCGTAAAATTTAAAAAATACAAAGACGCAGGGCTTTAAATTTAAAATTTGATGTCTCGTGTACCCATTTAGACTTCGCCATCATTTGTATCACGTGTGAGTTAGATAGACGTTATGGTCAGTACTGAAAGAATGCTCTACTTTACAAGTGATGGTCTAATGTCCGTGACACCGTGACTTTTGGAATTACATTTTACAGTTTGTATAAGCTTAAAACACAAAGTCAAATCCACAGACATTCTGATGTATGTTGCTATGTAAGAACTATCACTCACCATTGGTGCTTGTAAAGGGAAAGGTGAACAACGCCATATACATTGTTCAACCAGTTTTGCTGCAATTACCGATGTGCCATTTCGGATATGTCTGTCCATATGATGAGCCTGCTACTTTATTTATACTAAAATTCCCCAGTACAAATCTCGAGAGCCAGTCAATGTAGAGGTTTGCAGTAAAAACAAAATCAAGGTGATCTTTATTTCGTTGACAAGCAACTATGAAGTTCCATGCGGAACATCAAGCAAATCGCAGTAAGCACTTCTGAAACTCAATTCTTATTGCCTGCGATCATGTCCGATTTGGGTTACCGTAAATCTTCAGCAAGCCTCAATGAGAGCAGTTTCTTTTTCAGCATAAAAGAATTTAGTGGCACAACTGTACATCCTTCACATTTCCATGTCAAACTTCATTTTACCAAACTATCACCGAGCTGCTATGTAATACATTATCTATACGGGAGTGTACTGTTGAAAAATCTCCTCACAGATGAAGAAGAGATTTGAAGTGACAGAGATGTGGTTCAAACAATGTGCTAAGAATATAATAGACTGAACATGTGAGCAACGATGACATTTTCAGACAAAATGGAAATAACAAGGGAAAATAAAACAAGGAAAAGAGAGACTGGCGAATCTAACACACACAAGGCAAAAGAACCAGCGAAAACGGATTTGATTTGATGAATGGTAGTACGCAAGCATAAACTATAGTAAAAGGTAGAAATTTAATTTAAAGCAGGAAGTTTTACAGAGCCATGATCCCTTGTATCCGGAAGGAACCCAGCATCGAAAAGAAAAGCTAAATTTCAATGCAGAGAAATACTTACCGGAATAAAATAGCAGACGAGAATTTCGAGGTGAGAGAAAAGAGAAAGACATAAGAAGTCTCCGAACGGAAAAGCCAATCTTGAACTGAATATATAAGGCCAAAAATGTTACTAAAATGTCGATTCAATGGCGTCCATACTTTCTGGTCTTACTGGGAAAGAGTTTCTTTTTTTTTGTATCTGTGAAGATTGATTTAAGAAGGTATGTCAATGTAACTCTTAGAAAGAAAAATATTTAGCCAAATGGATGATATGTCATCAATGATATCTTTTCGGGTTATTTCACCTAAGTCGGAAGGACAGGCATTCTTTCTGATGAAAATATATGTTAACCGCTTTTTTGTCATCTGTCCACTTCTGTTATGCGGCCAAAATTCTAGAAAAAAAAAAAGAAAAAAGAAAAAAAGAAACAGTTAAAAAATTCCATGAATATTTTATAGAAAACGTACGGAATCGTTCTCAAAATTTTGCAGGTCCACATATTTAGTCAAAATTGGTAATTCTGATGTTTGTTCATGGAAATCTTCATATTGGGGAAAAAGGCCGAACCGATGATAATTTATCATTTCTTCGTAATATGCAATGGAACGACCAAAGTTCCAGGAAATTTGAACAGTGTGATCGTGATTAGGCAGCGTTTTTTGAACATTGCTGGAAATTTACCACTTCTTTCGCATTGGCTCTAACATTAATAATGATTTATAATTTTTCATCTGAAGAACTATTTTGCATATTAAATTTCAAGTTATTTGATTCACTTTTTAACACGCACATACATACACACACGCATATATATATATATATATATATATATATATATATATATATATATATATATATATATATATATATTTATGAATAAAAATGACAATAGGAAAACTGGTAATTGCTGACGCGTTTCGTCCAATGTGGACTTTATCAAAGCAAAATACGAAAATGAAATTAAATGAACAACGTAACTAATAAAAACAAAAACAGAATGTACCTAGCAACTGGAATGTAGAGAAACGCTATTTTCATATTTTTTAAATGAAAAATAACGTCAGAGATTGTCACGTGTGGAGAATATTGTCATTATATCTGTGTTGATGTATTCAACCATTTTCTTTCGATTTTATGAATCTGTTGTGCATATTTGTTTGTAAGAGCATTAATTTTGTTAAGAAAGGTGAAATAGGGAAAAAGCCTGGGCGTAAATTAATATTTGGATAATTTTCTATGGCGGCACTCTCCAAAATTTTCCTTCTGAGTGAGTTATTTTCTTTTTTATGAGTGTAGCATTTTCAAAATCAAAATTATGGTTGTATTTATTTCTATGTATGACTATTGCATTAGCTAAGTTGTTTTTTGAGAGGTCTTTTTGTGCTCATAAATGCGTTTTTTTCAAACTTCTACTTGTTTCTCCAATATATTGGGAGGAGCAGTTTTGGCAATTTATTTTATAAATGCCTGCTTCAGAAATATCAGTGCTATTATTGTTTGAAGATCTTAGTATATCTATAATGGTTTTGGAGGTGTTTGTGACTATTTCAAGATTATTTAGATGGGATAGGTTATTCTGGATCGTGGACGTGGCAGAATTGGTCGGTAGTATTATGTATCTGTTTTCATGTGATTTACTATTGCGGATTGTGTTATTAGTTTTGTTTCGTTTGTATATTTTGTATGCCTTTCTTCTTGCATTGTGGATGAAATGATATGGGTATTGTAGGTTTTTGAGAAATTTTTATATATATATATATATATATATATATATATATATATATATAGGGCTGGTGCAAGAGACACTTGGGGCCATACCGAATCTATGATACGCCCCTTCCACTCTATTATTTCTCAATTTCATAAGGTAAAATTAATATAAAATACACATTTTATTGCAACCTAAATATGTACAGTAATAGATCATATGCAATATAGGTAAATAATTCATCTAGAATAATTGAAAATTAATATAATGTATGTAAATACGAATAAGAGAATTGTCATAATAAATTATTCCATCTTAAATAAATCAAATTTATAAATTTTGCGGCCATTTTTAACATGAACTTGTGAATTTTCTTGTTAAAAAGTTGAATAATTTTAACACATTCAACATTATGGATAAAAAATAGTGAATTTTATATGTCTTTTTCGAGACTTAGCATAAGCAAAACAAATTCAAAGATTTGGACAAAAAAAGACCCCAGAATAACGTCAAAATCCCCGAAAATGATTCATTCTTTAAAAGTTGGACTTAGTTTAATTTGTAATATATATAAATTTAAGTAGAATAAAGCAAATGTTGATAAGAGTAATTTCTATGTCACGAGGGAATCATATAAAAAATAATTATATATATATATATATATATATATATATATATATATATATATATATATATATATATATATATATATATGTATGTTTGTATGTGTGTGTATGTATATGTGTGCGTGTGTGAAGAATTAATGAATCTTATTTTTAAGCCGACATTTTTATTACTCCAAACGTTGAGTAGGGTAAATAGAGCTTTGCTTACTGTGAGGTCTTTCGGGGCCGAGCGGTAAAGCACACCGGACTAGACGGAGGTATTTCCTACAAAATGGGATGACGCATTTTTCTTACTTTAGAATTCTCGAATGCGCAGGCCGATAAAAGTGATACATACTGTTTAATAAATACAAATGGTGCGTCTATTTCAAATAAGAAGTGTTCACTATAATAATGCTTGAAGTAATAAAAAAGTATCTATCTATGTGTGTGTATATATATATATATATATGTGTGTGTGTGTGTGTGTGTGTGTGTGTGTGTGTGTGTGTGTATGTTTGTATTTAATTTCCATCTAGGCACGTAATGACGAAGATATTTTATCGCTATTCCCGCAGTGCTTCTAGCTGGATGTCCCTGTTATATCAACAAAAATTTTTCCCTGGTTAAAAGCAAAATCCTTTCTACTAGCAGGATGTCTGAGACATTTCCTAATTGTCCAGTAGCGGTTCATTTCAAATATTCTCATAAAAGTGTCCTTTCTTCATTCGGAGAAGCACAGAAAAATACTGTCTTCCGAGTGCCTAAATATTGAGAGTTATTATCAGTAGAACTTCCCGATGGAAAAGAATTAAGCACGCTTGAATGTTTCGTTTCTATGCATCCGTACACGTTTACATCCATTCGGTTTTTGCGGTTGTTTACGTGTGGGTATGTGTGTTTATGACAAAAGAGATATTTCCGTTTCGTGTCCTTTGCATAACATACGCTTTTCACAACCAAATTCATATTCGCCAGCCGGTGTTAGCAAAGTTTTCAGAATAAACTGACATTTATATGTTATGTTTACGATGAGAAATTCTACCTTCAATAAGCATTTTTTTTTATTTTATTAGAAATATTTTTACAACTTCAAACATTATTTTTATTTAATACCTGCATTTGAGTAAAAGCCCGTTCCTTTTTCTTTTTTTTTTTAACCGTATCTCTTTCGTATAATGGCCTGAACATTCGAGAAAATTGAATAAAGAAAATATATCCTTTGGCAGGATTCGAACATATGCTCCACTTTGCAAGAAGAAACCACTATTGATGTGCTTTTACTGCTCGGCTACGAAGATTTTGACATTAAAGCAAGTTTCTGGCCTTTAAAACACACTGACACGTCCACATTTTCCCGAAAAGCATAACTACTCAGTTTTGTATCCAAAATGAAAATAAAGAAATTGCTAAAAAATTAATGAATTTTTATTTTTTTAAAACTATTTAATTTTTTTTTTATATTATCCCCGTTTACTTTAAATACAAAGCATAAATCTTGCCCCTCTTAAGTACAAATTATTTTTTTTTTATTTAAAATAAATTTTAAATACAAAATAACTGTTTTCATAGTTTTAGGTGTGTTTATTTATAGACAATTAAAAACATACAGCAATACCCGATTATGTTTAATACAAAATATAAATCCCGTCTATTTTAAATAAATTAAAAAAATATATATATATATGTTTTATGTCTGTCTATTTTAATAAACACTTTTAAAAAATAACATTAATCCCGGTTTATTTTAAATATGAAATAAAAACATTAATCACATCTATTTTATATATATATATATATATATATATATATATATATATATATATATATATATATATATATATATATAACAAGAAGAAAGTGCATTTATTAAAAAGAAGAGAGAAGCTGCAAACGTTTTTGTTTGTATTGTGGATTTTAAAATATATATATATATATATATATATATATATATATATATATATATATATATATATATGTGTTTGTGTGTGTGTGTGTGTGTTTAAATATAAACCTGTAATCTACATATGATATATAGACTGCACCACCAGATATTTTTCTTAAAAATTATATTATGTAACGGCCTGTCTCTACCCAGCATCAGAAGATTGCTACAGGTCAGGAATAATATATATATATATATATATATATATATGATTGTGTATTTGTGCAGCAATCCTTCTTTTATGCAAGTTTCATTAAAACGAATGACAAGGTTTAATTTCTTTTATATAATTTTTATTTTTCATGTGTTTTTATAATTTTTTCTTTCATTTTCCTTGTTGGGAGCTGAGTTATGTAATTTTATAATTCCATATTTTGGAAGCAGTGTCTCTATTATGCAATTTCATTAAAAGCGTATGAAAAATATATAAAAATCTTAATCACGCCACCTTGTCAGTGGATTTTAAAAAAACTTTCACGAAAGAGGGATTGATTTAAGAACTTTTTCTTTTTTTCCCACTGCATCCGAACTGAAACAAATCTAGAGCTACTCCAACGGGCATCAGCAATACCCCGCGATGTCAATTTGTCTTGCTTGCTAACGAAACTAGATGTGTGATCTTATTTCAAACCGTAGCCGGTGATAATATCGATATTAAATCTGTAAATGCCCGCACGGGTCTGCATATAAAAATATTGCTTTTTACACAAATCATTTTTTATACCATTCGAAAAATTATCTGACTTCAGATCGCTTTTCGAAAAGTGCCGCTCGATTTTACTGACGGCCAAAAATCTAAAACAAATTTTCGATACAAGAGATGCGTATAAAAAAGTGATTGATAAGCAGTAATATGCAATATATTTCTGAAAGAAGATGTAGAATATATTTGCTTTTGTGTTAGTTTATAAGGTTTCAGGATGCATTTAGGAGATAGCAAATAATAAATATTTATACAGTCACATACAAATCTATGTAAATCTTTATATTTTTTAATGCATGCGCAACCGAACAACTCACTGTTACACACACACAGGTGTGTGTGTGTCATTCTGACCACTAAAAATATATTTGACACAAAGATCTATTTGAACTGCATCATCATCATCACCAGCATCAAGTCGAACAATCTCGGCATTCCATGACATGCTACTTCTATCCATTCCTGTTGTTCATTGCATTTGGAAGCTCATCTAGTCTGCATCCTGTGTCTTCAATCACCTGGTCAATGTTCATCTTTTTTGGTCGACTTTGTGTTCTTTTTCCATAGGATGGTGCCCAGAATAGAACGTCTCCAGCTAGTTCTTCTTTACACTATTTAAATTATTCGGACTATTGTCCTCATCTTTGTCACCATGTTTATCACAACTTTTCGGTTGTTGTACGCTCAGGCCTTCTTCTGGTGGTTGGAATGTCGAACTGAACCGTTTATTTCGCTCACTGGGGTAGACTGTTTTTAGTTCCACGTGCCATGTCTAATAACTGACATCCATTAGACATGGCACGTGGAACCAGAAATTAGTCTACCCCAGTGAGCGAAATAAACAGTTCAGTTCGACATTCCAACCACCAGAATGCCTGAGCGTACAACGGTCGAAACATTGTCATAAACGTGGCGACAAAGATGAGGACAATAGTCCGAATAATGTAAATAGTGTACATAATACCTCATCTCAGAAATATAGACAGTTCATCTTTGCTACGTCATCAGTGACCAGCATATCTTAGCAGCAATACACAAATCAATAACCCAATATATATATATATATATATATATATATATGTGTGTGTGTGTGTGTGTGCGTAATCATCGCAACACCCGAAATCCCATGTTTCAAAACTGAAGCTTCAATTCAAATTTAATCATAAAATTTAAACTTAAAATACAAAGTTCCGTTCCATTATCAAGCGATGCTACGAATAACTTTTTAGAAATTGATTTACTTAATTTATATCAAATTTATCTAGGTTTATACCTAGATAAATTTGATATTTTGAGATGTTAGTGTTAAAGAAAATTCCATCTTTTTTATTTTAGGGGTGTTAAGATTTAACTCATTAAGCAAACTCATGTATCTAATGTATTGTAGCTACCAAGTCGGTCAAGACAAGTAGAACTTGGTAGTGACTATGTTCCAACAAATCGTCTGGGTTTCAATAGCAATACATTTGGCATTATTATTTTTTATTTAATTTTTTATACAGTACACTTTAAAACTATATTTCTGCATATATATATATATATATATATATATATATATATATATATATATATATATGTGTGTGTATATATATATATATATATATATATATATATGGTGCGGTAAAAGTAACGGTCTCTTTATTTATTAATTTTATCGAATAAAGATAAACTACTGTACTTTGACAAAATCTATACGCTTTCTCACATTAAAACTGAGTGATTTGTTATGATTAAGAAACTATTTGACATGTTCATAATGCTCCCCTTCATTTTCAGTAAAACGTTAAACCTTATCAGCCACACTTCTACAAACCATTTGACACATTTCTACATTACTTTCAAGAAATATATAAGGAATTGTTTGTTCTATTCAGGAATTGTTTTACAAAGTCTACAGTAATCGCGAGAACTAAAGTTGTTAGAGACTATACGGTGACCTCTTTTATCAACAAACAAATATTTAGCTCCTTCTTGAACACATTTACATTTATTAAATGTAGCCACGAGTAGGCGTCTATTGTGACCGGAAGTGTCACGCTGGGAAAAGACGGAAACAAATAATTCCTGTTTTTCGAAGAAGGTGCAAAAGCATGGATGTCGTCCTTTGACCCAAGCAGAAATCTTACTGGCACAATTTTAAATATGAAGGTTAAGAATATCAATCCAAGAGCCGTCTAGAAGAAAGTCGCAAAGTGAATCCTAATCAGCATAAGGTACCAGAAGAAGGTCTTGGGAATAGAAGCTTCCTGTCTAATATACTACTGAAATGAAATATCAACAGATAGTACAGCGTGATCTGAATTACTCATAGGACAGAAAGTAAGAAAAGGGATAAGGAAGTCTGTTCATCCGATTTATTAGCGAAACGAGTAGGGAAATCCGCTTTTTGTGTAAGAGAGTGAGCAATGAAACAAATGAAAGTCGGCATCACCAACCACAAAAATATTCGCAGATGAGTGGGGAGAGAGAGAGAGAGAGAGAGGGGTGAGAGATAGATAGATAGATAGATAGAGAGAGAGAGAGAATTGAGTGGAGAGAAGGAGAGAAAGATGAGTGGAGAGAGGGAGAGAGATGGAGTGTGAGATGAGTGGAGAGAAGAAGAGAGAGAAAGTGAGAAATGAGTGGGGAGAGGGAGAGGGAGAGAGATGAGTGGAAAGTGGGAGAGAGAGATGAGTGGAGTGAGGGAGAGAGAGGGAGAGATGAGTGGAGAGAGGGAGAGAGATGAGTGGAGAGAGGGAGAGAGATGGAGTGTGAGATGAGTGGAGAGAAGAAGAGAGAGGAAGAGAGAAATGAGTGGGGAGAGAGAGAGGGAGAGAGATGAGTGGAAAGTGGGAGAGAGAGATGAGTGGAGAGAGAGATGAGTGGAGTGAGGGAGAGAGAGGGAGAGAGATGAGTGGATAGAGGGAGAGAGATGGAATGTGAGATGAGTGGAGAGAAGAAGAGAGAGGAAGAGAGAAATGAGTGGAGAGAGAGAAATGAGTGGGGAGGGAGAGATGAGTGGAAAGTGGGGGAGAGAGATGTGTGGAGTGAGGGAGAGAGATGAGTGGAGAGAGGGAGAGAGATGGAGTGTGAGATAAGTGGAGAGAAGGAGAGAGAGGAAGAGAGAAATGAGTGGAGAGAGAGAGGGAGAGAGGGAGAGAGATGAGTGGAAAGATGGAGTGAAGAATGGGAAATAGAGAGGGGGGAGAGATGAGCAGAGAGAGGGAGAGAGATGGCGAGAGATGAGTGGCGAGAGATGAGTGGCGAGAGATGAGGGGAGAGAGAGAGAAAGAGATGAGTAGAGAGAGAGGGAGAGATGAATGAAGAGAGAGAAAGATGAGTGGGGAGAGATGAGTGGAAAAAGATGAGGGGAGATAGAGGGAGAGATGAATGGAGAGAGAGATGAATGGAGAGAGAGAGAGATGAACGGAGAGAGAGAGTGAGTGAAATAAACATTTCTATACTGTCAGGAATTTTGTGCACTATGCTATAATCCCGAGAAGAGGTCTAGCGTTAAAGGGAAAAGAGTTAAATAACAGATTGCAGTAACAAAAGTTGAAACCACCTGTAAACACAATCTTGGGATTCAAGTGACAATTCCCTTGCCATTATCAGATCTTTCTTGATATAAAAGCCAAGGTTATGCATTTTATTATAGAATCTTTACGCCAAAAGTGGCAGATAGCTGGAAATACAGGAGTCATTGGTAGCAATGGAAGAATTTAACTTGGTTTCACAAAGTACAAATATACCTGCATACTTTATGAAGAGAAAAAAAAATCAAGTTAGAGCAGAAATTGGAATGGATAACCACAATATTGGATAAAGAAAGTTTGAAGTGGTAGTTGCGTTTTTGTTTACTAGTTTTCATTGTATTTGTCATGAGGAGAATTGTTCCGAAGAAAAAAGTAGCCCCAAATAATTATTGCTTTCTGTCGTCAATGGAAGACAAACTGGCCAGAACATGACTGAGTGTAAAAAATAATGTAGCCTCAGAGTTGACACCTCCCAATGCGCGACATGGCACTACAAATACCATGATATTATGCGGCAGTTGACCATCGCAGACTCTTTAAGCGCTACCAAAGAGTCCGGGATCCTTACTAACAGTCGGCTGCAGCATCTTTATCTGGTTGCCACAGCCGACTGGTAGTAAGGATCCCGGCACTGGTAGTAAGGATCCCGATACTGGTTGGTAGTAAGGATCCCGGCACTGGTTGGTAGTAAGGATCCCGGCACTGGTAGTAAGGATCCAGATACTGCTTGGTAGTAAGGATCCCGACACTGGTAGTAAGGATCCCGATACTGGTAGTAAGGATCCCGATACTGGTTGGTAGTAAGAATCCCGGCACTGGTAGTAAGGATACCGATACTGGTTGGTAGTAAGGATCCCGGCACTGGTAGTAATGATCTCGGCACTGGTTGGTAGTAAGGATCCCGGCAGTGGTAGTAAGGATCCCGATACTGGTAGTAAGGATACCGATACTGGTTGGTAGTAAGGATCCCGGCACTGGTAGTAAGGATCCCGATACTGGTTGGTAGTAAGGATCCCGGCACTGGTAGTAAGGATCCCGATACTGGTAGTAAGGATCCAGATACTGCTTGGTAGTAATGATCCCGGTACTGGTAGTAAGGATCCCGATACTGGTTGGTAGTAAGGATCCCGGCACTGATAGTAAGGATCCCGATATTGTTTGGTAGTAAGGATTCCTGCACTGGTAGTAACTATCCCGATACTGGTAGTAAGGATCCTGATACTGGTAGTAAGGATCCCGATACTGGTTGGTAGTAAGGATCCCGATACTGGTTGGTAGTAAGGATCCCGGTACTGGTAGTAAGAATCCCGATACTGATTAGTAGTAAGGATCCCAGTACTGGTAGTAAGGATCCCGGCAACATGTTACTCTAATAATGATGAGTCGCAGCCACTGGACAGTCAGATCACCAAAAAGATAGATAAACCATTATGACCATAAAAGAAAGAAAGAAAGAAAGAAAAAAAGAAATAATGGAATCAAAGAGAAAAAAAAAACAAAACTCTACTCCTGATCAGTAATCATGGGAGGAATCAATTCGAGCGATAATCGAACCTCTCTACTCCTATTAAACTGTTCTCAGCACAGGAGGCTGCAAGATTTTATCAAGACAAGAACTTTACGAAGTTTGACAAATAAGGCTATAGACTTCTCCTTCCAGGTCATTGGAAGGAACAATTGCTGAATTAATAACTGTCTGGAGGTTTGCTTAGGAGTTGAAACCAAAGGAATATTAATAGATCAGATCAGGTCAGGATTTAGGGTTGAGATATGTGTACAAACACATATATATATATACATCTTTTTTTGTTAAGCAATTTACTCCAAGTCACTAACACGCACGGGGTTACCTAGGATTGAGAACAAGAGTAAAGAGGAGTATTTGAAGAAAGGCTACAGAGAAGGACGTGAAACAAGATCAAGGTATCAGAAGATGGCGATTGTCTTTACATTTGAATATTTGAAGGTTATAGTTATCAGGGAAGCAAACAAGAGTAAGGGAGTACGGTAGGCGGGAAATGCGAGTAAGAATCTGTTTGAATAGAAGAGACGGTTACATTTAATAGTTTCGACAGTGAATGGGTGGGACCAAGATGTCACCCTAATGCAGTCTGGGAACCAGCGAAAGTAGCTCGTCAGAACAGTTGCCGTGAAAATACTTATAGAACAGACAGAGGGAAGCCACGACATGTCTGTGAGAAAGCGACTGTAGACGAGATACCACTTCGTATTGCATAATTTATACTGGACATCGAGATAGAGACAGTCGAAAACGGTCCAATTATTCTTACCATTTACATACTTTCGGTTTAGATGATCAATATTGGAAGTCAATCATTAAATATGAAAAGGATGTGTATCTACATAATAATATAAGATTATTGTGAAGGATATATATATATATATATATATGTGTGTGTGTGTGTGTGTGTGTGTGTGTGTGTGTGTGTGTGTGTGTACCAATCCTTCATTTACGCATGTTTTATTAAAATTAGTCACTTCAAAAAATTTAAAACAGCTAACCTTATCCTCAAAAATAACAACACACCACCTAATTCAAAATTACAACGAACGAACATTATCTATGAGTTCAAATGCCCCTTAAGGAACTGTGTTCCTGATCAATCTGAATTCATAAATAATTACATTGGTCACATAACTACATTCCTATCCAGACGCCTTACATTAGATCTATTTGACCATAGCTCTATTAGGACCCATTTAAACACACACACACAAACATAGTAGTAAAAAATACAAGCATAATAACCTCATCTATCTGTAAAAAAAGATTACAATAATGGAAGCCTTAATAATAAAAAAAAGAAAAAGCCAACAATTAATAATATTAACTACAAACACAGACACAATGTGCTGTGTTTGGAAAATAAAACATCTCTATAACACTAAAAACATACACGAAACGTAGATACTCAATTAAACTGAATAAATAAAATCATTCTTGATAAATATATCATCGAAAGCGCTCGGAATTATAGAACATGTGAACAATTTCTACACACTCTTTGTCCTAAAAAATAAAACACTTGTTTGAACACAAGAAAAATTAAATAGAAAGCTCAATCGTAATACCTTGTCTGTAGTTTTTAATAAACCATGCATAAATGAAGGATTGCGACATACACACACACACACACACACACACACACATACATATATATATATATATATATATGCATGTTTCATTAAAAACGACAGACAATGTACTACGGTTAAGCTTTTTATTTAATTTTTCCTGTGTTCTAACAACAGCTTTCTTTTCTGGACGAAGGGTGTGTAAGAACTGTCCGAATGTTTTATATTTCCGAGCGCTTTCGGCTATACCATTAACCATTATCAAGGATGATACGATTTTTCAGCTTACTTGAGTGTGTGCATTCTGTGTATGTATCAGTGTGTGGTAGGGATGTTTTGAATTTCCGAATACGGTTAGCACATTATGGCTTTGTTCATAGTTAATATTGTTAAGAGTTGACTTTTTCTTTTTTATTATTAGAGCTTCCATTATTTTTAGTCTTTTTTTTGCAAGTGGATGCAGTTATTATATTTGTGTTTTCTACTAGTATGTTCCTAATGGAGTCGGGTAAATTTGTGTGTGTGTGTTTAAATAGGTTCTAATGGAGCTGTGATCAGATAGGTGTAACGTAAGACGTCTGGATAAGCATGTAGTTGTGTAACCAATGTAATTATTTCTGAGTCTGGTTGGATCAGGAACACAGTTCCTTAAGGAGCATTTGAACTCATAGTTAATGTTCGTTCTTTGTAATTTTGACTTAGCTGGGGTGTTGTTATTTTTGAGGATAAGGTTAGCCGTCTTAATTTTTTTATAATAGATAATTAATTTTTTAATTTGTTTTGAACAATAAAAATATTAAAAATTAAAATCTTCAGACACACAGGGTTGTATATTAATATTCTTTCGTTTTTATTATTATTATTTCATTTAGATTAACTGACTAGTTTCGGCCAACATGGCCATCATCAGGAGAAAATAAAAATCTGTTTGCTGGTAGCAGTGAACTACAGAAATGAATGTCTTGATAGAGTAAATGAACTTTTGTCTGTAGTTTTCATTTATTTTTTAATTTTTAACATGAATTTTGGTCAGACCTTGTGTTGGTCAAACAGTCTCTTTTAATTTGTTATTTAAGGTATATATATATATATATATATATATATATATATATATATATATATAAAAAACTAATTTTTGTTATTGTTCAAAATGCTTACATGATAAATAGTAATAGAGTGGAGGACCGCCAGTGCAAAAACAATTACAGTGTAACCCGGATATAAGAGACCCGGATATAAGAGAAACCCGGATATAAGAGAAACCCGGATATAAGAGAGATTTTCTCTGGTCCCAAATTAGAGCCTGTGTTAATGTATATAAAATAGACCGAACCCGGATATAAGAGAAACCCGGATATAAGAGACTTCTTCTCCGGTCCCGACAACTCTCTTATATCCGGGTTATACTGTACAGTGTAACCCGGATGTAAGAGACCCGGATATAAGAGAAACCCGGAAAAAAGAGAGATTTTCTCTGGTCCCAAATTAGAGCCTGTGTTAATGTATATACAATAGACCAAACCCGGGTATAAGAGAAACCCGGATATAAGAGACTTCTTCTCCGATCCCGACAACTCTCTTATATCCGGGTTATACTGTACAGTGTAACCCGGATATAAGAGAAACCCGGATATAAGAGAGATTTTCTCTGGTCCCATAGAGCCTTTGTTAATGTATATACAATAGACCAAACCCGGGTATAAGAGAAACCCGGATATAAGAGACTTCTTCTCCGGTCCCGACAACTCTCTTATATCCGGGTTATACTGTACAGTGTAACCCGGATATAAGAGACCCGGATATAAGAGAAACCCGGATATAAGAGAGATTTTCTCTGGTCCCAAATTAGAGCCTTTGTTAATGTATATAATAATAGACCAAACCCGGGTATAAGAGAAACCCGGATATAAGAGACTTCTCCGGTCCCGACAACTCTCTTATATCCGGGTTATACTGTACAGTGTAACCCGGATATAAGAGACCCGGATATAAGAGAAACCCGGATATAAGAGAGATTTTCTCTGGTCCCAAATTAGAGCCTTTGTTAATGTATATACAATAGACCAAACCCGGGTATAAGAGAAACCCGGATATAAGAGACTTCTCAGGTCCCGACAACTCTCTTATATCCGGGTTATACTGTACAGTGTAACCCGGATATAAGAGAAACCCGGATATAAGAGAGATTTTCTCTGGTCCCAAATTAGAGCCTTTGTTAATGTATATACAATAGACCAAACCCGGGTATAAGAGAAACCCGGATATAAGAGACTTCTTCTCCGGTCCCGACAACTCTCTTATATCCGGGTTATACTGTACAGTGTAACCCAGATATAAGAGACCCGAATATAAGAAAACCCGGATATAAGAGAGATTTTCTTTGGTCCCAAATTAGAGCCTTTGTTAATGTATATACAATAGACCAAACCCGGGTATAAGAGAAACCCGGATATAAGAGACTTCTTCTCCGGTCCCGACAACTCTCTTATATCCGGGTTATACTGTACAGTGTAACCCAGATATAAGAGACCCGAATATAAGAGAAACCCGGATATAAGAGAGATTTTCTCTGGTCCCAAATTAGAGCCTGTGTTAATGTATATACAATAGACCAAACCCGGATATAAGAGAATTCTTCTCCGGTCCCGACAACTCTCTTATATCCGGGTTACACTGTAGAAGCAAGAACTATACAAAAGAAACTTTATAAAGTTCGTATATACATGCAGTGTTATGGGATGATTTTTTTCTGGTCAACTAAGACCAATTATTGAGCGGTTTGCGATGAAAAGTTTGATTCGTTCGCTGCACATAGTCTTCTACCTGCCATCTCGCAATCAGGAGAGGCAAACGGAGTAAAAGTGGTGAGTTTAGGTGTGGGATTAGTTTAGAGAACATGGATTAGACTAGGTTAGTTACGAAACTGATACTATGATAAGAAAAAACATGGTCAGTTTAGCTTAGCATAATTACATTAAATAACATGTGAACGGAAGAATTACTCTAAAATAATAATTCAGTAATCTATTATATATATATATATATATATATATATATATATATATATATATATATATATATATATATATATTATTTTCTGTTTACATGTTTATAGTTAAGCAAAGGCTACGTTTATAATAAACAGTATTAACGACATTTACCGGCGTGAATATCTGAGAAATTTCATAGAAAATATGTACTACACGGAAACGTCATATAGCCCACCGTGCTATACCATTTAGCTACAGAGAAAGCGTTTGGTTAGCAAACATAAACAAAGTATTTACTTAAATATTTATAACTATAGAAATAATGTAACAGCAAAATATATTAAATAAATATCAGACTTGGTCGATTTCATATTATATGATGTCATTTGTTTACGTTAATATATGCTTCGAGCAGATATGAGCATTCGAGAGAAATCATTAGAAATTTGTTGTTTAAATACAGTAATTTCTCCTCCAGCTCCTATCCCACGAACGCAGGTGTTCCCCAAGGCTCTATCCTAGGCCTAACTCTGTTCCTTATCTTCATTAACAATCTTCCTGATGCCATAGGTTCCAAAGTAGGCATCTATTTACTCCTGCCTCAAAAATAAATCTAGTGTCGCCCACAAAACTTACCTGACCGTTTTTTCTCGAAAAGGACCTCCAATCAGTTGTGGACTGGGGCAGGTATTGGCTGGTTAACTTTAATGCCTCAAAAACAAACCTGCTCTCTATTACTCACCACAGAGAACCCTCCCTGCCTCCCATTATAATGTCAGACGCTCAAGTCCACGAGAGCACCTCTTTGCGACTGCTCGGTCTCACATTGTTCCCTAACATGAGATGGAACGAATACGTTAAGTCAATAGCTTCGTCCACCGCTAGAAAAAGTTGGCTCTCTATGCCGCGCCAGGAAATTTTCTCACCGGAGTTGATCCTTCAAATCTACAAATCAACCATTCGCCCTTGTATGGAGTATTGCTGCCATATATGGTCTGGAGCCCCTTCTAATTGTCTCAAGGTCCTTGATAAAATCCAAAGATGGACATGCAATGTAATTGGCCCTGATCTGTCATCTCGCCTGCAGTCGCTCTCTCACAGACGTTGCTTCCCTCTGTCTTTTTTACAAATACTTTCATGGCAACTGCTGGGATGAGCTGCTTTCGCTGGTTCCCAGACTTCATGAATTTAAGCGTTCAACTAGACTGGCATCTCGCTCTCACCTTTTCAATGTCAAAACTATTAAATGTAGCCGTCTCTTCTACCCCAATAGCTTTATGTCTCACACTTCTCGCCTGTGGAACTCCCTCCCCATTTCTTGTTTTCCTGATAACTATAATCTTCAACTATTTAAATGTAAAGTCAATCGACGTCTCCAGATGCCCTGTGCTATCCTCTAATCTTCTCTTCATCTTTTCCTCTATCATTCCTTTTTGTTATCGCTCCTACTATGAAACCCTTTGCATGCTAGTGGCTTCCCGCCTTGCTTGAGGTTGAATGCTTAAAAAAAAAAGATTTTACTAACCAGACGCTTCCTCTGTAGCTAAATAGTATACTACGTCAGGTTTTATTACTGTTCCGTGTAGGAAAGAGGTTCGATTCCTGTCGGGGGACACATTTTCAATGAAGTTTCTCGGACATTCTGGTCAGCAAATGTAGTTAATAATGTTTAGTGCTTTTACTAAAATATTTGTATAAACAGAAAATTACTTAAAATAATTGTTGGATTTAGTATATTTCATAATATATATATTTGCCCGTCTCCACTAAATCCTAGTACACACTGCCAGAACCAAGAATTGAACTGAGAATCATTATAAAGCAGTGAAATTAGAATCTTAAACCTAATCTCCCTGCTGATTAATGCTGCTGCTGCCTGTCAAGTTTAAGCTATTTTTCTTGTTTTGTCGTTATGTTACTCGTAGATCTTCTCTGTTCATTCTTCTCTCGTAATCGATGCTCCCAGGGGAAGAGCTTTTTCTCTTGATATATCATAAATATGTAATATTTATCACGACTGAATTACATTCCACTAATTTCCTCAGGGTGTTTGGCACAAATCTAGTTAAGCTCATATTTGTGCGAGCAGGTTTCAATCGAGTTATCTGACCTAACTTCCGCGACGCATGCGCAATTTCAAAACCAGCTGTATATCAGGTCATTCGAGAGGCGAGTAATTATTCAATGCTGTTTATCAGTCATTTCTACTGTATTTCATTCGAAAATATTATCAATGATTCCCTGTCTTCTATTTAATCATCATCAGGATGTCTATTACATATATCATCGTTAGATTCGTTTTGGTTATTTCTATTAATTTTTATTTATATTGGCGAAGGATGAAGACTAAGTTAAACCATGTCTTTCCTCGATATTTATAACAACTACAGGGAAATCGTGAACAATTCTGTTCTTTCCTGGATCGATTTTCTTAGCAATTGTTTCCAGTATTCTTCATGAAGCTTTAATATGTCGGTTACCACGCCAATACTTACCTGGATTCTCCTGGTATCCTCTACATTTGCAAGAGCTAGAAGGGACCGAAAACTTAGTATTGAATAATTTTTTTATTTTTTGTTTGACATCTACATTTCCATAAAAGGATATATATTCTTGGTTAATCTCGGTATCCTCTGTTAAGAAAATACCAATATACCAATTAAAGACAATTTGTCAAATTTGTATAACTCAGATGTTTGTCCCATGCTCGCTCTCCTTCCCCCACTCTCTCTCTCTCTCTCTCTCTCTCTCTATATATATATATATATATATTAAGGAGTAATGGATAGCGGATTGAGAAATCGGAGATCCCAGTTCGAATTCCAGTCGAATCCATTACATTCACTTACGTGCTAATTTAATACCATTGGGAAAGGTATGAATCATCTTCTTCTCCATCCAGATATGGGTAAAATAGCAGGGCAGACTGGGTTCTATAGCCTTTGATGGCAACTGGTCTAGGAGAAGGACAACTCTGAATTCAAAACTGCTGAGGGTCGTTTGGGAACCTTGTGGCACTTAGTGCACCAGGTCTCTGTATTCGTCCCTTCAAAAAGTGTGGATGGTCCTGCACGAGGCCTTCACCACTATAATCAAATCTCATGTGCCGTTGTCGGGCTTTCGGTTTTTATGTTATAAATACAAATATTTAAGTAAATGCACTGTTTATTAAACAACATTTACCGGCCTGAATGTCCGAGAAATTTTCACAGAAAAATTCGTCCTCCGACAGGATTCGAACCTGTATCCTATACGGAACCGTTATTTAGCTTGACGTGCCTTTACTGGTTTTGAAATATAGCTTTAAGGTAGCCTATATATGTAAAAGTACTCAATAACAGATGTAGCACATGTAAATATGAGATATTTCAATACCGAGTGTCAGCAGTCAGAACTCAAAACTGAGTGGTTTAAGCATTCATTTTCAAGGTCTTTCAATTGCAGTAACCTTATTAATTTTACTCAAAGTTTTTTTTTTCTGTTGCCATAGCAGGATATGACAACACAACTACAGAATTCAAATACACTATTCTTCATGGATCAAAGTCACTTTCAGTCGCAGGTTAAACTTTCTGTACGGCAAATGAAGTCACAGACAGAGCGATAAACGTTAAACGCTATCTTCAGCCTAGAACAAAAGAATTGATTTTTGGAAAAATGAAAAAAGATTACAAAAAAGATACTTTTATTATAAAATTTAAATATCTGTTGTTATGGTAAAAGGATGTATGCTTGGTGCAGCTTATAGAATTGTTCGTGAATTTTGCACGGATAAGAACTATACAGGTTGTCCATAAGTTCTGTTTACAATTTAAAAATATACCGTATTTACATTGTTCGGACTGTCATCTTTGTTGCCATATTTATCACAACGTTTCGGCCGTTATAGACTCCGGCCTTCTTCAGGTGATTGGAATGTCGAACTGAACCATTCATTTCGCTCGCTGGGGTAGAATGTTCTAGTTCCGCGTGCCATGTCTAATGGGTGTCAGTTATCAGTTATCTCCTGTTAATTCCTCTATGCAAGTTCTCCAGCGCCTTAGACAGGTATAGGACTCACACTCTTTGGGTCCTGCCACTGGATCTAACTAACGTCTGTATCCACTGTACAATGTGTCCTTAAAATATATGATACACAATATTTTAATTAAATATCTTAATCAGATTTGTTCTATGTACTCATTCGTTATCAAAGTTTATAATCAGAATGTATTTGTGTATTTCAGGTACCCTGTTGATGAAATAAGTACTGTTAAATAAATGAATCCCTGACATTTCCAGACAGGTGGATTGGAAGGGATGTCCCAATTCCCTGGCTGCCTCGTTCACCAGATATCACTCCCCGGGACTTCTATCTGTGGGGTTATTTTAAAGATATCATGTACCGAACAAAGATACGAGGCATCACTGAACTAAACTCTAAGGTCACTGATGCCATTGCCACCAATAATGAAACTATGCTACAGCAAACATGGCAAGAAATCAAGTACCCTCTTGATGTGTTTCGTAAAACAGATGGTACCCATATAGAGTTGTATAAAATTAGATAAAAAAACCCCCCAAAAACTACTCTTCATTTTGTAACAGTCACAACATATTTTTCTATCCATTTGCATTTGTAATATATTTTTTAAATTGTAAAGACACTTTATGGATACCCTGTATAATTTTACAGACTGTGATTTTGTGCGTGAGTATGTGTACCTCTTCGTGTATTTGTGAGAGTGTATACGTTTGTATATTTGCGTGTAAATGCGCGTGAACGAATGTGGTGGCACAGTGACGGGGAGACGAAAGCGCCGGGGATTATAATCTCACGTACCGAAGACTCTTGCGTTATCGAATTTTGGAGTTGATATATTTGATAATATTAACGGGAAGTGTAAATATTGGTATTTAATTCTCATTGGCCTACCTTAATTAAATTTGCTGACGACATCTATGGCAAATTTATCGGCCTAATTGCACGTGTGTAATTAAGCAATAAGATAACTAATTGGGGCAGAAATAGAGGCGACGATTTCAGTCGGAGTCTCCCCTAAATCAATCGATCCAAGGTAAGAATCGAACGCTGATACGCTCTATCACCAATTGTTCTGGGAAGTGTTTTAACAAGGGATAGAGAATGTGACACCGAAATTCGAACACGCGCTCGAACCTGGTCAGTACATGGACGGGTGACCGCTTGGGAATACTAGGTAATGTAATGGTGTAAGAGACAATTGGAGAGCCGAATTCCATTTGCCGCTGGGTTAATCATATCCACTTTCGTGAAAATACCCGCGAAAAAAGGTATGAATTCACCTTTTTTCTCCCTAGCTATGGATTAATTAGTAGCACTTCTATCAGTAATTCATTATTATTCTCTCACAAATGTTACAATCTAAAAATATTTTCTGGCTTTAAATAACCTGCAAAGGGTTGATAAACCATAGAAAACAAATCAATCAATCAATCAAATACTGATTAGCAACACAGGTAAGTCTTAGATTTATTTACATTCTTTGGAATATAAATGTATAGCAACTATAGTGAGGGGTCAGTTTATATATAGATTGTAATATAGAATTGAACCCCCATTTTATATCCACATTATAATTTCTTGTTTATCAAATTCTGATTAGGTATGAATCGAAATTATATGTACGCCTGTTTATAAGTCCGTGTACATTTTATTGTGTACTTGTGTGTTTATATTTTATTGACTGATTTGTATTTTTACGGCTTATCAACCTTTGTGCGCGTTATTTATAGCTAGAAAATATTTTTAAATTGTCAGAATATTTTTGGAGATAATACATATTCACTGATTAAAAACCTACTAATTATGGATGGGGAAGAGGTGGATTTAGACCATTCCCAAGGTTATTTACGCGTAAGTGAATATAGAAGACACGACGGTTTCTAAATCAGAGTCTTTATCCATTTTACCACCTGCATATGCCAGCTGACAGCCTTACGTATTCCCAACAGGGGCTAGGAGGGATTGTAAGGTGACATTTCTTAGAGCTACAATGGATAAGAATTTACGGAGAGTCATATACACCCACATTTTGAAGGGACACGACACAGAGGGTAATTTTATTACCCATAACTCGTCAATCGTTTATCTGGAATATGAGATATTTATTCTGAATACCACTTAATATATTGAATCCACAGTCTATTGATTGATTTCTTTTTTACGGCTTATCAACCTTTGGTAGGTTATTTAAAGCCAGGAGATATTATAGATTGTAACAAGTTATTGGTCATAATAATGATTTACTGATACAAGTTCTACTATTTATCCCATATGGGGGGGCGAGAAGAGATGCATTCATACCTAGCTCATGGAAATTTGCATGTAAGTGAATATAACGCACGCTGTGGAATTAGAACTCGGCTCTTCGAGTTCCAATCCCAGGCCGTTAATCATTTCATTAACTATACACCCACGCTTACAACACGCCCCAACGTGAATAGGTGGGAGAGCAAGGAGACAAACATTTCTTAGAGCTGCAGTAGATAAGAATTTACGGTAAGTCATGTCCACCCACGTCATGAAAGGACACGGCACATGAAAGAAGAAATATTATCATATTATTATTATTATTATTATTTTATTATTTTATAGTCGGCAATTTATCTCGAATATGAGACATTTTTTTCAGAAGAACAATATATATATATATATATATATATATATATATATATATATATATATATATAGTTTGAATTTGCAATCTATTGTTATATTACATAGATTCATTAATGTGACTTTCTCGTCAGAGTTCACCTTGCACATTTCCAAATCTACCACACGCCCGTTCATTGAATCCTGCTGTCATATCTGGTCTGGTGCTTCTGCTATTCATCACGAGATGATAGATAAAATCTAAAGAAGGATCCGTAATGAAATCGATCCTGACGTAGCATCTCGACTTCAGTTACTTTCTAACCGACGTGACGTATTTTCCCTTGGTCTTTTTGTTTTATACCGTACCTATGAACACTAATGTGCATGTACCAATCCTCATAAATACGTTGGACACTATTGTAAGTGGTGGTAATATGCTGTCTAAGTAATTCACCACTAACAGTGGTTTACCTACTTCACGCCGCTGGCGAGTATTGTATATTTCATTTCCAATCCCCGTTTTGGTTATTCCTCATTCAGTAACCAACTTTTTTAGGTTATCTATCTATCTATCTATCTATCTATCTATCTCATTCTGCTCATTATCTATCTATCTATCTATCTATCTATCTATCTATCTATCTATCTATCTATCTCATTCTGCTCATATCTATCTATCTATCTATCTATCTATCTATCTATCTATCTATCTATCTATCTATCTCATTCTGCTCATATCTATCTATCTATCTATCTATCTATCTATCTATCTCATTCTGCTCAATATCTATCTATCTATCTATCTATCTTTCTCATTCTGCTCATTATCTATCTATCTATCTCATTCTGCTCATATCTATCTATCTATCTATCTATCTATCTATCTATCTATCTATCTATCTCATTCTGCTCATATCTATCTATCTATCTATCTATCTATCTATCTATCTCATTCTGCTCATATCTATCTATCTATCTATCTATCTATCTCATTCTGCTCATATCTATCTATCTATCTATCTTTCTCATTCTGCTCATTATCTATCTATCTATCTCATTTTGCTCATATCTATCTATCTATCTATCTATCTATCTATCTATCTATCTGTTATATACCGTACCTATGAACACTAATGGCTATGTCCCAATCCCCATAAATACATTGGACACTATTGTAAGTGTGTGTGTATGTGGGGGTGGTTAATATGCTGTCTAAGTAGTCCACCACTAGTTGTGGTTTACCTATATCACGCCGCTGGCGAGTATTGTATTTTGTTGATGTTATAAATATATATTACCATTTCATTTCCTATGTCCGTTTTGGTTATTCATCATTCAGTAACCTTTTCTAGGTTACAACACTTTTCTACAAATATTTTCATGGTAACTGCTTTGACAGCCTGGTGCTTGACCACATGAATTTAAGCGTGCTACTATATTGGCGGAGGCGCGGTGGAGCAATGGATAGCGGCTTGGCGAGCCGAGTTCGAATTCCAGTCAAATCCATTACGTTCACTTACGTGCTATACCCTTGGGAAAGGTATGAATCCTCTTCTTCTCCCCTCAGCTATGGGTAAATAGCAGGACAGACCGGGTTCTATAACCTTGGATAGCAACTGTTTTCCCGCAGAATGAAATAGCAACCTACTACGGGGGAAAAAAACTTGCCTCGTCAGTCATGTATTAAAAGATACATGATCGCCTAAGTGTATATCACGCATGGCACATAACTGACTGAGTATATTAGTATCTCGTCACCACTGTTGAAATAGCTAAATGCAACCTCTACTTCTACGACAATACTTTCTTTTCTCGCACTACCCGCCTGTGGATCTCAATTCCTTTTACTTCCTTCCCTGATAGCTACAATCTTCAAAACTTTAAATTCAACGTAAATCGTTATCTTCGATCTTCTGGAATGCCGTTCGTCTTTTGTTCTCTCCTTAATCCTTCCGATACTCAGTTTTTCGCACCCTGTAGCCCCCCCCCTGTGTACTAGTGACATTTCAGTTTTAATTGGGATGAAATGATTAAAAAAAGAAAAGCTATTTACTTGTACTTTAAATGAGCAATTCTTTGAATTCATATTGTATTCGATCTTTTTATTCCTCCACCATATTTACTCAAAATGTCGTCTGCTTTGTTCTCCGAGTATTTGCTATAATTATGCTATATATTAGGCGTATTTGTTCCCTAAATTCTAGCTCTGATATGAAGCGTCGCAAGAGGACTTGGGATATGAAGCATTATAGAAAACTAGGGATTTTCAAATAGGCCCCAATGTATAAAGCAATAGCGGTGTCAAAGGAAAGAAAGGAGAAAATCACGGCAGTAACCTTCTACTATTTATTCGAAGATAATAATAATAATAATAAAACAAGCTGACGTAGACAAAACCCGTACCCATCAGTGGCTACGTAGTGCAGGGTTGAAAGCGTAAACTGAATGTTTTATCCTTGCTGCGCAGGACCAATGCTTGCTAACTAGGAATTATCAAGCACATATACTAAAATATTGTGTCAGCCCAAAATGCAGATTCTGTGATAAATATCCATAAACGATTGATCATCTTGTATCAGGTTGCACGATATTGGCACTCACTGAATATAAAACACGACATGACAGAGTGGGCCAATATCTGCACTGAAAAATCTGCAAATTCTACGGGAAGAAAACTGAAAGAAACTGGTATGAACACCACACAGACCCGGTTACGGAGATAGGACCTGTTACAATTCTATGGGACTACACAATACACACTGACAGAACAGTCAAGGCCAACCGCCCAGATATTGTTATTAAAGACCACAAACAAAAACGGTGCCTCCTTATTGATATGGCAGTCCCTGCTGACTGCAATGTATCTTTGATATTCAAAAAGTTGTCAAAATACAAGGACCTTGAAATAGAAATCTCGAAAATGTGGCATATGGGAACATCAACAATCCCTGATGTAGTTGAAGCCCGAGGAATGGTTGGAAAAGATTGCAGTAGACTAATTGAAGGGATTCCTGGAAGTCCATGCCTCAAGGAGATACAAAAAATTGTTCTGACAAGTACAGCTCACACTTTACGAAGGGCTTTATCTATGTAATTTTTTTTGTCAGTGGAAAGTGTCATGATGCCATTTCTAACCTTAGGTCCCTGTGCGGGACCCGGAAATAAATGTGTAAACGCCAGAAATCAAAGGAAATAAAAATAATAATAATATAGGCGTGTGTGGCTGGAGTTAAATAGCGAGTTGAATTCACGAAGCAGAATATCAACCAAATACACATTGGTTGTCCCTGTGGTGCAATACAATTTCTATATCCTTAATTGGACCTTAGCTGACATTTTTCACTGGCACCCCGATTACATGAATTTAAGCATCCTACTAGGTTGTCCTCTAGGTCCCATCCGTTTAGAGTTAAAATATCTAAATACACCCGCTAGTTCTACTCCAGCAGTTTCTTTTCTCGCACTTTCCAATTGTGAAAAACCCTTCCGCTTACTGGCTTCCCTGAAAACTACAATCATCAAAAAATTCATCAATCCTTCTAATTTTCCGTCTCTTCCTTCACTCCTTTAACTCCCCCTACTCATTAGTGATATTCCCGCCTTGCTTAGGGTGAAAGGATTTAAAATAAAGAAGCTATTTACTTGTACTGTGAATGAGCAATTCTATGAATTCATATTATATTCGATCTTTTTTTTCCTACATCATATTTACTCAAAATGTCGTCTGCTTAGTTTTTTGGAGTATTATATCCCATTCTATACATTCTGGAAAGTAGATTTAAATAATTCTAAAGGATTGTTGTATTACTTATTTTTTTCTCAGTAAAAGTGAATGAGCAATTCTATGAATTCATATTATATTCAATATCTATATTCCTACACCATATTTACTCAAAATGTCGTCTGCTTAGTTTTTTGAGTATTAGATCCCATTCTATACATTCTGGAAAGTAGATTTAAATAATTCTAAAGGATTGTTGTATTACTTATTTTTTTCTCAGTAAAAATTGATCAAGCCAAAAATGTGCACCTAAAATAATTTTGATTGGTATACTTCTTTTTTTTATTACAGTGTTATTCTTCCCAATATCACTTTAGTCTAAGATCCATGTGACACATCATTCTTAAGACACCTTTTCACGAGTTCAGTTCAAACGACAACTGATTCAGGTTTTTTTTTTATGTGGTGAAAAGATAACACAAGATTGATCCGCTTTAATATTCTGAGAATTTCCAATTAATTCTTATCTCTGTTTTACACCTTTCCCTCCAAATATCACTTTGCTTTTATAGTATGTCGCTTGGATGACTAAAAGTCAGGTTTCCTTTAAAAATGCAAGGCTTACCCGACAGAAGTGGGATCTTATTATCATGTCAAAACATGTAAACAGATAAAATTGCGTTTCGAGGAGAGCGTATGAGACAATGGAATCTGTTCTCAGAAGGTACCTGATCATCCATGTGAGCAACCTTTCCTGGTGCGTCTTGTTGGTGTTTGCAAGAACCACGTCTGAAAATGGAGACTCGCATGATATAATCTTGATGCAGGCCATACGCGCCACTTTATATTTCTCGGTGCTGATGGCTTGTTCCATCGGGCGTAGGTACGACGAATTTAGCTTCAGGAACGCTTGCCAGAATTCAATTCCATTGGTCGTATATGGGACATGTTGCAGACTTTATAAGATCTTTTGTAGCCACACACAGAAAATAAAACATTCCGTTATTGCAGTTCAAAATCGAAACCGGTATATATATATATATATATATATATATATATATATATATATATATATATATATATATTAAATGCCGAACTGATGTGTTTGTAGTTTGCTTTTTATACCAACAGTTTCTATAATTTTTTTATTAAACTTCGTGTATATATTTATATATATATATATATATATATATATAATTCATTCGCAGACAGTGTTGTTTCGCTGCTCACAGCTTTCAGTGCGACTAGACATCCGAATTTGGAAACACAAATAATTTGGTGTTAAACTTCTACCACTGAGCTATATATATATATATAAATCTATATATATATATATATATATATAAGATATTTTCTCTGGTCCCAAACAGTGTTGTTATACGCCAAACCCAGATATAAGAGAAACCCGGATATAAGCTTTCTTCTCCAGTGCCGGGTTATACTAAGTTTTTTATCCGAAATGCCTCAATGTGCGCGATTCATTTTATGGAAAATCGACAAATAATTTTTAAAAAAAACGAAAATAATTATTATAAAAAAAGAACTATTAACAAAAATGTTGTTGCCAATAATTTAGAAAATGCTATTGTATTCATAATTTCGTCGACTAATAACGGTGTCCTGTTGTCTTTACCTTTATACATATTGGGCATCAAAAACTCATCAGATATATATTAATATATATATTAAATTCATATATATATATATATATAAATATATATATATATAAAATATATATATATATATATATATATATATCAAGTAAAACCAACACACATCAATTCGTTTAATCTCCTTAGGTCACCTTCTGAAGCGAACCGGGACTGTTTCCAGTGAAAATGACTCATTTTTCAATCGAGATGTTTGGTCCTCAACGTCTCAAATTTGTTCCTTTTGTGTCATTTAATGAGGCAAATAGCGAGATCTAAATTTTTTGTCGAACTTGGGACAAAAATATCAAGATTCAGTAAAATGGGTTAAAACCTTAAACTCAGTATCTCATCAGAACTGTTGCCATGAAAATATCTGTAGTAAAACAGAGTAAAGCCACGTATATATACAATCGAGATGTTTGGTCATCAATCATTCTTTAATTTTTATCAAAAATATCAAGATGTAAAATGGGTTAAAACCTTCAGTATCAGACATAGAGCGTATATATATACGTGGTATCTCTATTATGGTGCTTTATATATATATATATATATATATATATATATATATATATATATATATAATATATATATATAATTGAGACAGATCGTCGAAGATGTGTATTTATAAACAGTAATTTGGACTTTGCTAATCGGGAAGTTCTCTGTGTCAGAAGGATTAAACAGGTCAGGCTATATGACGGTTTCGGTAAATGCAATTAATAATGTTTAATTAAAAACAGTATTTACTCAGTTGTATCCATAAAAACATATAAACAGAAAATATATTAAATATTTGTCGGATTTAATCCATATTATATATATATATATATATATATATATATATATATATATATATATATATATATATCTTATATATATAAGTAAGTATACTCGTCCGGAAAAATTCCTCAGGTGTATTGGCTTGTAAAGGAACAAACCAATACCTAAGGAGAAAAAAAGAAGAAAAAAAGAAAGAACTACGAACATGTCAGTTTGGCGAAAATAATCGACCAGAATCCAAGCTCAGAGTCCAAAGAAAAAAACCTCCGACACGAGTAAAATAAAAATAACTAAGCAAAGTTCTCAATACGCTAAGTAGAAAAACCTAACTATGAACCGAAAAAAAGCCAGGCAAACCTACCCATGTTTTACCTACGCGGATCCACAGGATACGCTGGCCATCATACCCTGACGATCCGCGGAGGTGAAACCTAGGTAGGTTTGCCTGACTTTTAGGTTATATATATATATATATATATATATATATATATATATATATATATATATATATATAGAAGTATATATAGAAGTATATACAACTCTCTGTCTGTCTGTTTCTCTCTTTCTCTCTCTACTATATATATATATATATATATATATATATATATACTTTCTGGAATATACATTTATACTTTTGTAATCTCCCGTTGTTTTCGAAGTATGAGTGCCAGCAACTCAGTTCATGGAAGCGAACAGCAAGATTATTTACACACTTGATTCGATTGTAGTGGGTGAAGACTTGTGCAGAACCAACCACACTTTTCCGAAGACCAAAATGCACAGACCCAGTGCACATAGCTTGCCACAAAGTCTCCTAACGACTCACCTTAACGCTTTCTTTTTCTTTGAACGCTTACTATCCATGTCTATAACACACTGTCTTTCCAGCTATTTATCCATAGTTGGGGGGATGAATAGAACCAAATATTATGGCATTTCTTTCATTATGACAAAATAGGCATCGAATCCCAGGTTTCCAAGGGGTACATCTTTCAGTGCCTAAAATTTATGTCGAAACGGGGTTAATTTTCATCGTGTGATCAGAAAATAAGTACATCGTTAGATTAATTATGGTTGATATTCATTTTCGTCATTTTTCTTCAACCTGTTTCCCTCAAGCTGTCTGTCATCTAGCGGAAATCTCAGCACAATCGGGTCCATTGTGATTTCATTTCGTATGGATTCTAGGCTTAATAGCAAATACTATGAATGATGTAAGGCCTAAGAAGAACAATATTGAATTATAATGATTGCACTGTTTTTGTCTTTGGGGAGCAACTGTTATTTTCTAGTTGCATATGCCTACAAGGTATGAAATATGGCTTATATTTCCTTCAAAATTTGCTTTTATAACCAGGATTATATTCCTATGATACAACTATTTCCAATGGCGAAAATCACATTCTTGTTCACGCAAAGGCGGAATAAAACGACAAATGACTGTTTTAACGTGTTTATTACTCAGCTGAGTTCAGTCAGTCTTAAAGTAAGTCCAGCTGCAGATTACTATTACAATATTCTCAGACGACTATTTAAATACGGCTTTTGCTGTCTCGGTATTTACGGAAAACCTCCCCACAAGACAGAATGTGACACAACTCCTTTTTTTTTCCTAACGTGGGTTAAATCCTAGGCGGTAGGCTAGGGCAAAAATTGCCAGTAGACTCCGTATACACGTGGTCGGGTAGTTGTCTATCTCCCCAGACGAAACTCTGCCCTTCGGCATAACCTCATCTGAGTTCCTCACTGCGCGGAGGCAGAGACGTCGACACGCAGATAATTGGCAAACACAAAGGTTTTGCTGTCTCGGTATTTAGCCACGACTTCCCCACAAGGTTGGATTTGGCCCAAGGCCGTTTTTAACGTGGAGCGATTCCTACAGGTAGGTTCGGGCAAAAATTGCCAGTAGACCCCGTATACACGAGGTCGGGTAACTGTCTATCCCCACAAACGAGACTCTTCATGTCGGCATAGCCTCGTCTGGGTTCTTCTTTGCCCGGAGACAGAAAATTCAACGAGCTGAACATCAGCAAACGCAGAGGTTTTCCTACCTCCCCTAATTCTACGTTCCGGTCTCACATTTATACAGTTGCGGGCGAGTCCACCTCGTCTCGTCATTCGGGATATAAGAGATTCAAAAGTAGCATTTATTTCTTCTAGGATTACCCAAGACAGAGCACAAAAAAATTCGAAGTAGATTTTCGCTTATACTGTAAATTACTTTCACGAATCAGCCTCCGAATATGATCTCCGTTATCTTTTCGTTAAACGATCCTTGCAGAAGCGTTCGTCCTGCTCCCTGGAGTACGCCATCATGTCCTCCTTGAATTTATCAAGATGAGCGCCAAGGTTAGGAATTTTGAGGGACGTCTTGCAGCTTATTTTGGCGTAGTTCTTCGTCAGGCTCCCAACAAATTCCACATAGTCTTCGGTCACGTGATTCCCCAGAAATCCCTGAAGTAGTGCGACAACGCTGTTGCACACTGTATTCTCTGTCCTAGTGAGCTTCTTGGTGAATCTCTTGTACTGTATGTTCTTCTTTATTTGTGGTCCGACGAAGACACGGGCCTTGACTGTTGCCGCAGACAGCTTTGAGAAGAAATCTTGAAGGTACTTGATGTCATCAGACTGCTTATCTAAAGCTGTGACAAATTGTTTTATAAAGCCCAATTTTAAGTGCAGTAGTGGAAATAACACTTGAAACTTTTAGAAAGTTTTAGAAAATTCTCCTTTAGTAACTCAGCACTGAATCAGTCTGGAATGTAAAGAGAAAAGAGGTTAGTTTTAAAACTTCGATGTTCAGATCAGAAAAGCAAAGTATCGAAAAAATAATAGGCATTTCCTTTGCATTTGAGATAGAAAGAATTAGGAATTAATACTTAGTGACCAAAGACAAAAATAATCAAAATATTGCTCCACCCTGCTAATAATTATCTCATAATCCCTGAAGTAGTGCGGGCGAGTCCACCAAGTCTCATCACGCGGGGTATAAGAGATTCAAAAGTAGCATTTATTTATACTAGGATTTCCTAAAACAGAGGATAAAAAGTATGTCATCTTTAGCTTTCCTCTATCCCACTTGTCGTCAACCTGTCCTGTGAGTATCAGATTTTCCAAGACCTCTTTCCTCGTTATGTGTCCTAGAAATTTCAAACGTCTGTTCCTGATTTTAATTATAAGTATCCATTTTGTTTCCATTTTCTCTGAAATTTTCTCGTTGCTCACATGATCGGTCCGTAATATCTTCAGTATCCTTCTGTAGAACCGCATTTATGTTGTTTTACATCACTTCTTTATCAGTGAGGGTATTGCCCAGCAATCACTACCATACGGGACAGATGTCACGTAACAGGTTAGTAATCTTTTTCTTCTTTCTAGCTAATTTTTTGTTTCTTAGTACTCTGCTTAGCTTTTGGAAAACGTCTTTTGCTATCGCAATACGCCTTTGGATTTCAGTGTCGCACTTTCATCCCACTGTTAAACATATTTAGATGTTTGTACTTGTTTGATTTTGGCATCTCCGATTTGCAATTCGCACTTTGGGTTCATCCTTTTGTTAACAACCATTCATTTGTCTTCTCGCTTTCCTTCACTAACTTATGTAGGATCTTTTGTAGTTTTCTTTTTTCGTGTCTACTATCAGCACTATGTGATATGCATATGTTAGGTTGTTAAGATTATGGCCGCCAATATTGGATCCCGCTTCATAGATTAAAAACCTGTCAGAATTTAAAGAGATCTGTCTTTTTTATTTATTATTAATAACTCCCTTTAAGGAAGTGCTGGTAATGTTTAATGATAGACCTAGATAGAATACTGGAGACACTCTTTGGAAAGGTCGCAAAGAAAACTGTGAAGAAAGGCTGTAAGGCAACAGTAGGAATATATGGTCGTTAGCAAGCGGAACCGTACGTAATGGTGACTCCAGAATCAAACACGTGCAGACATTTAATTACATTGGAAGTGCTATTAACAGACAGAAAATGAAAGAAACCCGAATGGTATATTGGAATGGCGAAAGATTCTTGCAAAAAGACCTGGAGAACATAACACTCGTGTAACGTGAAAGGCACAAGGAACAAAAGAAAATACCTAGAGTAACCTTCCTAACGTAAATGGGTGATAGAAAAGGGGCTGGTAGGGATAATAATGGGTAAAAAATATTAAGAAACAGTAATCAAGCCGACCTAGTATCCTCAGTATCCTTCTGTAGAACCACATCCACAAGTCACTTCTTCAGTCAGGCACTCACTGCCATACAGGACAGATGTGACATAACAGTTTAATACTCTTTTCCTTGTTTCTAGAGAAATTTTTGTTTCTTAGTATTCTGCTTAGCTTTTGGAAAACATCTTTCGCTATCGCATTACGCCTTCGGATTTCAACGTCGCACATTCCTCCTATCCTAAAACGCATTCTCAATATTTAGAAGTTTGTATTTGTTTGATTTTGGCATCTTCGATTTGCAATTCGCACTTTGGATTCATCCAAACTTTCATTTTGATTCTCGCTTTCCTTCACTACTTTATGTATGATTTTTTGTATTTTTTTCTTTTCGTGTCTGCTATCAACACTGTGTGATCTGCTTATCTTAGATTGTTAAAATTGTGACAACCAGTATTGAATACTGGTAGGATAGCAGAATCACATCTTTGCGTAGGTTGAAAACTGTCAAAATTTAAAGAAATATCTTTGTTTTTTGTTTTTTTTTTTTAATTATTATTATTAATAACTCCCTTTAAGGAAGAGCTGGTAATGTTTAAGGATAGACCCCGATAGAAAACTGGAAGAACACTTTGGCAAGGTCGTTAAGAAAACTGTGAAGAAAAAACTGTCGACAGTAAGAATGGAGTATTGCTGCCATATATGGTGTGGAGCCCCTTCTGTTTGCCTCGGTGTTCTTGATAGGCTCCAGAGGCGGATATGCAATATAATTGGCCCTTATCTGGCATCTCGTCTACAGACACATTTTCACAGACGCGCCGTCGCTTCTCTCTGTCTGTTTTACAAATACTTTCATGGCAATTGCTCCGAAGAGCTGCATTCGCTGATTCCCAGACTTCATGAGTTCAAGCGCTCGACGAGGCTGGCATCCCGCTCTCACCCCTTCACTGTCGAAACTCCTAAATGTAGCCGTCTCTTCTACTCCAATAGCTTCATATCTCGCACCTCTCGACTGTGGAACTCCCTTCCCTATTCTAGTTTCCCTGAGAGCTATAATCTCCAGCTATTCAAATGTAATGTCAATCGACATCTCCAGTTGCCTTGATCTATCCACTACCCTTCTCCTCATTCTTTCTTCTATCACTTCTATATGATCTTGTTCTAAATTTTCTGCAACCCATTGCGTCCTAGTGGCTTCCCGCCTTGCTTGAAACGCTTAAAAAATATGGTCATTATCAAGCGTAATAGAGACTCCGGAATGAAACAAGTACAGACATTTAATTACCTTGGAAGCGTTATAACAGGCAGAAAATGAAAGAAATCCGAAGGCACATTGGAATGGCAAAAGATTCCCTCAAAAAAGTTAAACAATATATCAAGAAACGGTAATCAGACGCGGAAGATTAAATATCTGGGAAGTGTTCTGAGAGAGGACGATAAATGCGACACTGAGATCCGCCAACGTATTGGGATGGCCAAGGACGCATTCCAGACTGCAAAGTATTGCAAGACAGGAGGATTTCTTTGGTAACGAAGAAAAGAATACTGAGCTGTTACATGACATCTGTCCTTCTTTACGGCAGCGAGTGTTGCACGATTCCCTCAAAGATGAAGAAAGGGCTCGAGGCGACGGAGATGTGGTTCTACAGAAGGATGCTAAGGATATCATGAACCGAGCATGTGAGCAACGATGACGTCATAGAGAGGTTCCAGACAAGAAGGGGGCTTATACTTAACATCAAGAAGAGGCAGATGAAGTATCTGGAACACATAATGAGGAAGAAGGGTCTGGAGAATCTGATACTCACGGGTCGAATAGAGAGAAAGAGAGACAAGGGAAAACAACGCATGTGATGCATAGCGGCCTTAAGGAAGTAGATGACAGAACGTGGTCTGGGGGAGGAAGCAGAGCGAAAGAACTTATTGAGAGCTGCAAGGGATAGAGGGAAACGGGGAGCATGGTTACCTACACACTGAAATGACACGGTACAACGAAAAAAGAAAAGAAAGAAATGTCGTTACAAGCAAAGAAATGCGCACTGGAGTGCTATGTGATATCAATCACCCTTGTTCGGCATTCACTACTATATGGTAGTGAATGCCAGACAATTTCTAAACGGATGAAAAGTAGACCTGAGCCAACAAAGTTGTGGTTCCGCGGAAGGATGCAGAGAATAACATTGACAGAACATCCGACAAACGAGGAAGGGCACAAAATTATTGTTGCACTTAGAATAAGAAAAAAACTAGTTTGAACTTTGTGGGACAGATAAAAATCAATGGGGACCTGGAGAACATAACACACGCGTAACGTGAAAGACACAAGGAACAAAAGATAATACCTAGAGTAACCTTAACGGGTGTATGTAAGGGGTGATAGAAAAGGGGCTGGTAGGGATAATAAAGGGTCAAATATTGCTTAGAGCAAGAAATGAGTAACCTTTTCGAGCAGTAGAGAGCATGATCTATGGCTCATCAGAAGGCGGGCCGCATTACTAAATATATTCAAGGTAAGTTTTGTTGGAATTTTAGGGTACCCTGGTGTACTAGTGAGCCAGCCAAAATGAGCTGACTAATTTTATAGTTTACCAATAGAAGGGTTAACCAATCAAAATATTCAATGCGACGTGTATAAAGGCGGCCATGTTTTTCCCGAATATGCACTGCCAGCCTTTGATAACCCGAACGAGGCTCCGCCGAAGGGCAGAGTCTCGTTCGGGGAGGTTGACGGCCCCTAAACCCGTTTATACGTGTTCAAATAGGGAATATTTTTGGCAGAGCTTACGGGCTCGGAGATCCCACGTTAATCCCGGCCTTGTGCCACATGTAACCCTCGTGAGGGGGGTGGCTAAATATCACTGCCAGCCTTTGATTACTGCCAGCCTTTGATAACCCGGACGAGGCTCCGCCGAAGGGCAGGGTCTCGTTAGGGGAGGTTGAACCCTGAACCCGTTTATACGCGTTCGAATAGGCAATATTTTTGGCCGAGCCTACAAGCTCGGAGATCCCACGTTAATCCAGGCCTTGTGCCACATGTAACCCTCGTGGGGATTGAACTGAAGAAATACGGAACAGCTTTTGACGATATAGTCAGATTCAGTAAAATATCTGACTCGAGAGTATTAATCTTTAACGTTGTTTCATTGAACAGATTACGTACTGCACTGTATTCTATATTCGTAGACTATGGTGAACATGGTCAACAAGTTTTTGTACTAGTTAAGTTTTTCACAACCCAACAATTGAAATCACCCACTGGTGGGCGATATCTCCGAGGGTGGGAAACCCTGATCTATTTTGTCTCCGAGTATCATCTGTTGATACAGTACTATACATCTCATTACATAGTAAAAGAACGGGTTATATTGTAGGCCAAAGCGGTATATTCTAGTTTATATCATTTTATACTCGGATCTACAGGGTGGTACTTAAACCTTGTCATCCCTACATAATATAATTTTCTATTTCAGATGGCTGACACAAAAATGATTGTGATCATACAGGACTTCTCGATGTGTCACAGCGTCAATGTAAGTGAATAAACTGAATCATGTATATGTGCTTTGTATTATTGTTCTCATTACTTTTCGTTAGAAGGTAACAAGACTTTCGGACCACGTTGTATATTCTGGCTACGCCTGAAAAGGCTTAGCCTAGAACAGTCTTCGGCAACAGTCTTTAGCAGGGGGCAGCATAATCTACGAAAAAGAATAACGATAATTTTCTATAGTATCTACGGCAGCTAGTTTCACTAGATAAGACCATATGTATAACCATATAGATTAGAAATGGGAAAGGTTTAGAAATATTTTTCTATAATTAAAAAAAAATGAATTCTTGGTATTATATTATTACTGATGACGGTGTAATTAACATGTGTCGCCATGTGTGATTTATGTTTTATTTATTCATTTGAATTATAAAATAAATCTATATTTCTACTCCAGAGAAAAAATTACTATGAATGTTTCCTGTATGATCTTCCTTAGTGAAAATCGTTAATAGTTTAAAATGATGTAAATGTTTTTTTTCAACGAAAGCTTACCAAAAATCAAGAAACATTAAGAGACTTAATCATTATTTGTGCATGTGGTTATGTATGAGAGAGTGTGTGAGTGAACAAGTGAGAATGAAAAAAAAAAACAACATTTTAAGAAACGTTATTTCCCTGATGAAACTGAGCGTGTCATTTAGAAAGACGGAAGGAGACACATGCGGCGCACGGGCCGCAGTTTGCCTCTAACCGGCTAAGGGATACAAAGAATAGGAAATTGTGAAAAGCTATGAAAATGTCATGAAGAGACACGACACATAAGAGAAGAAGAATATTTAATCATTGCTTTTTGTTTTAATCTTTTCACCCCAAGCAAGGCAAGAAAGTCACTAAGACGCAAGGGGTTACTGAGTGTTAAAGAATAGGAAAACAGAAAAAAACAAAAGAAAAAAAAACAGTATTAATGTGAGAAAAAGTTGAAAGAACAAGAATTAGTAGACAGAAAATAGTCGGGAGTATATATGGAAGGCCTTTCTGCTAAAATCTGTGTTTATTTATCTGAATATATAGACTTGTTGAAATCTTCATATGAAATTGTTATAACGTTTCTGTTGATCCATATTTCAAATCTTTTTAATGTGTATATTCATTGATAATAAGCATTGATTTGTTTGCTTTTTCAATCAGTGTGATTGTTTTGCATGTGTGTCTGTGTGCATGTGTGTGTTCTATTTGCGTATTCATGTTCTTTGCGTTCTTTATTTATTTGAGTTGAAATATATCTATGGGACTCCCTAATGCAAATGCTAAAAAAGTAAATCATGTTTTTTTTTTCCATAATGTTTTCAGAGAAAAAAAAACGTGTTTTTTGTCTCTTTTGCCAAAGCAGAAAGAATAGCAGGAACACTTAGCTGATTGCGCGGCACAAACGTTCAGAAATGGAGTCCTATGACGTGTAAATTTTTGACTGGATTAAAAAAAAAGACAAATCAGTACTGATTACGATCACGTTTAGTCTTTTGTTCATGTTCCAGCTTTGTTTCTTTTGGAATATTGTTAAAATATTTGCTGTATAAACATGCATTAGTAATAATTGCGTGTTATTATATATATATATATATATATATATATATATATATATATATATATATATACATATGTTGCGTGTGATTATATATATATATATATGTTGCGTGTCATTATATATATATATATATATATATATATATATATATATATAGAGAGAGAGAGAGAGAGAGAAAGAGAGAGAGAGGCGGGGAGAGAGAGAAACAATCGTAATTATGTTTGAGTATTTGCGGCTATTTTTAAATAATCACTATTCTGGAATTCATTTTATCTATTCCAAATTATTTCAGTCATTTTATACATGACAATCAATCACACTAGCATGAAGTTGGGCAAACAGTGAGTTGATCATTCGATTTATTGATTTTTTTCTATTTATTCATCAACCTGTTTATGTAATTACTTGAGAGATATGCATATTTTCATCCGTATGCATATTTTTTTTTAGCTTAATTGACGAGGCGACAGTAGTGAGTCAAACGCAACGCTCGAACACTGTATATAGCATTAAATTATATATATATATATATATATATATATATATATATATATATATATATATATTAATTCCTCGTAGTGAGGCAGTTTGTATGCATGGAGAGGGAATATACACATATATACACACGTGCTGACAGAAACATGCGAAAATGGAAATAGATCTAAAAACTCGCAGGGGTCATCAAAACATTAAAAGATAAAATGCCGATAAGTAATTCATCATTTCTCTCGGACCAATCTTAATTGTTTTATGACCCTTCGCAAAGAACTCTTCACTGCCAGTTCAAGAAAGAAAATTCGGATTACTAAAACATAAAAAGAGAATGTCTCATATCGAGAATATTTAACATCGAAAAGCATAATGGAGAAAAAAATTCATTATTTTTTAATAATATGTGGAAATCTCCACCCTTTACCTGATGACTGTCGCGAGACCAGAAACACGTGTAGTAAAATTATGGAAGATAAAGCATAATATTTTTTAAAAGAAATCGACATTATAACCAAAAACGTTTCCAGTATCTCTCTTCTTTTTAATATACACACTTTTCTCTCGATGGAACTACTATAACCTCTTCCTCATATATATATATATATATATATATATATATATATATATAATAAGTTATGAAGAACTTGCTAATCCGTATGGGTAATCCCAAGAAGGATAAAATCCTGAGAGCTCAATGTAAATCCAGAACTAATATTTAAAAGAAAAACAGACCACTTTAAGGTACCATTATAATAATTTATTTCATCAGAGTCCTTTTAAAAGACGCCGGATCATCCGATAGCACTTCCAAAAATGAAATGAAACGAAAAATGAAATTAAAATTGATGGGTAGTGTAAGTTTTTGTAATTTAACAGAGAGTGTAAAAGGAGTAGATAAGGAGACATGGTAGAGTATAGGGAGGGATTAATTTCATATTTCTCTCAAGCATACTTTGTATTGGGGGAGGAGGAGAAACCAGACCTTGACATATTGAGACGGTTAAGTTAACGGAAGTGATATACTGAAATGGGAGGGGAGAAGGGAAAAAAGAAAAAGGAAAAAGAAAGAAGAGGGAGAGGGAAGTAAAGAGAAACAGGCTGTAATTGGGTTTTAGCAATTTATGTAAAGAATAGAGATTAATATATATATATATATATATATATATATATATATATATATATATATATATATATATAGTGTAATGGGTAAATTGTCGTAATTTATATTTATTTATTTCGCAAATGCGTATTGATGGAATTTTGTTTTGTCTACTGTACAGTATAGTAGGGTCTGTTAGGCATCGTCTGTGAGAAGAAAAGCGCCATGACACAATTCACTCCGCCGGAACATTAGAAATGGCGTGCTGTACTCCTGGCATTCGCCCCGGATGTTTTAATACAAACATTTCAGAGTATTTAGATGTCAATCTGAGGATAGTGAAGGGGATTCGGAAAGAGTTAGAGTTGGACGGTGATTGCGAATGTCCGTCGGATACGAGCGCGCACTCTGATCGTTCTGATGATGAAAGAACTCATGAATTTGCTGATGAGGACCACAGACTCGCCACGGAGGCCCACATCAAGTTCCTTGAGGAGTTACCCTGGGCCAAGACCCTATGTTTGGCAACAGAACTCTGCACCATGCTGAACCCAGTCATGGCTGTCAGACAATTTCTACGACCAAATTACTCCTTATATCTAGACCCCTAAATCCCCAGATTACAACCCCTTGATTATTATGTGTGGAGCGCTGTTAAGCGAGAAACCAGCAAAACTCCTTGTTATATATATATATATATATATATATATATATATATATATATATATATATATATATATATATGAAAAATATAGTCTTAAGATGTGCTATATTTATGGGATAAAGTGCTCAATATCAGAGATAGAGTGTGTAAATATAAAAGTGAACATAGAAGTCAACATTTAACGGTTCAGGTACGATTCTCGGCTGTGAATGCACACTGCTTATGAGTCCCAAATAGGACGAAACAGCCGTCTAGTCCTTTAAAGACAGTAAAGCCACTATGTGGGAAGGTATAAGATAAATTTGAAAAATCACATTATTAAAGAGCGAGAACAATAAAAGAAAATAAGGAATTTCCACGAGAGATAAGTGCGTGAGAAGGAACTGGTAGCATAGAACTTACGGTTATATCTATCGATTTCAACTTTAAAATGATGATACATATCTGCCAATCAAGTATTAAAGGTTAAATTCCTGAAGTTGATGTACCAAAACGAAGAGTTCATCAGAAATTCTTCAGAGTCTATTTTTGTTCAGATATTCTATTTTGAACCTGAAATAATACACACACACACACACACACACACACACACACACAAACACACACACCCACACAAACACACACACACACACACACATATATATAGGTATAAAAGTGGGTATAAACCAAATAACTAGATATTAGCAACCACATACATATGCGTTAGCCTGCATACACATGTAAGCGAATAAATATTTACTCACTTTAATTTAAGGTGTAAACAAAACAGTGCTCAGTGTAGTTAGACATAGCTAACAAGTATATATTAATAAATATACATATACCTACGTTCGAAGAGCAACTTAAAATTTCGTGGTTCTATCAACTCATCAGGCACGAATTATTTTGATTTAAAAAAGACTGGATCTCATGGGAGGAACCTAAATTAAACGCAGATTCAAAGCTATATATATATATATATATATATATATATATATATATATATATATATGAAGAAATATAGTCTTAAGATGTGCTATATTTATGGGATAAAGTGCTCAATATCAGAGATAACAGCCGTCTAGTCCTTTCTGCATTCTGTTGAGAATTCTTCTAGACTCGATAAATTACTATATATATATATATATATAAACTTTAATTGTATGATATACACACACACACACACACACACACACACACATATATGTATATATATATATATGTGTGTGTGTGTGTGTGTGTGTGTGTAGAGAGAGAGGGATTGAGAGAAAGAATGAGAGATAGGGAGAATGAGATATTAATAGAGCAGACGTAGGGTTCAACATTTCATGTTAATTGTCAGTGTTATGTTCATTGCGATCTTCAGACCAAGTGCCACTGCTTCTTTAATTAGTTGAATGTATTGGCTTCTGGGAAAGTGAAGCAATAAGAAAGGGACTTTTCCTTTGTTTATGGATAATGCTTAGTTGTATTATCTCTAGATTGTTTCTTTATGCTGAGTGGGTGGTTGGAGGCAGTGCGTATATAAATATGTTAGAGTTATTTATAGATCGTTTATTATTTATTGTTGCTTTTTAATTCTAATAAATTATATAATTAAATCTTTTGTTTATATTTTTATGTTTGCTTTCAAGTATTGTTTTAACATTGATTGATGGATTGATTCGTTTTTTACGGATTATCAACCATTTGCAAATTATTTACATTTTTTTTAGTTTACATGATTTTTTGTGGGTGTACTAATGTTTTAATTAAACAAATCATACTAATTAACCCATAACCGGCAAGAGGTAGATTCATAGCTTCCTCATGGGTAATATAGTGAACATAACGGTAACTGAAGATCAGATCTTTGATTATCAAATCCGAAAAATTGTCCATTATATATCCTGCACAATACAGTATCTGATATTTTGAAGTGGTCACCCATCAAGGTACTTAATAAGCTCAATTTTGCTTAACCTCTTTTCCCCAACAATTATTTTGGGAAAAACGATTCATTTTCATACGATATTTTTTTTAATTTGTTTTTAATATAAGAACTAAGAAACTGAGGTACGTTGAAGTACCCGAGCGGTGGCTGATGCCTCTACCAGACGTAGGAGTTGACAATTGGACTCATTTCAAGCTCAGAAGGACATAAAAAGAAGTAAGATCGATGTATAAACACGTCTGTAGCTGTTTTTTTTTTTTAATGTTATGTTTTGGAAATGTTTATTTGTACTTGCCGGCCGGAAAGATCCACTTTCAGTAAAAACGTATATACATATCGACGCCGGGGGCTCGAACAGAAGCTGGTGTTTCAACGAGATAAGGCCTTAAGACTAGACTTGATCAAACAAGAAGAGAAGAAGAAAATATTTAACAAATAATGGGTAATATCAAAACAAATACGATTAGCAAAAAGACGACTAAACCGGTTCATCGCTCCTCTGGAAACAAAATGGAGGACAAAAATGCGTAACAGAAAAGAGACTAGCACGAAAGGCAAACATTGCTTAGAGGTACAAAGGATAGGAAGTCGTGCAAAATTGTTAAAGAAGGTATATTTTCAGGCTGAGTGATTTCAGTTTTGTTTTTGTAATGAAAAATGTAGCATCCTAATTTTAATGATACGTAACAGTTAAGTATAAATTTGCTTTAGACTAATAATGTGTAGCAATAGAACATCAAACTTTTCCTTGCAACCAATGCCTGCAATTATTGGGTTGGTGCATAATTATCAGGCGTTTTTGTAGGCCAGTTATTTGTTATTAAATTTGCAGTTTTGTTTATTTTCTTTAATAAAAAATATTATTTTATTTCAGGTGATAAAAATGCATGTCGATAATCATCTGGAATAGTTATTTAAAAATGTTATTGTTGAATTGTTATATGTTTGTTTGTTTTTTTTATAATAAATATTTGTTTAAAGAACGCTTGATAATTATGCACCAAACCAATAGTTACTTCTCTCGCAGTCACTCGTCTTTTGTTCTCTGTCGACACGTTCTTCCCGGTTTTATGTATCGTTCACATCCAAAATTACCATGTGCGCAAAGGTTCTCTCGCGAGGGAGAATCTTACTCCGGGATCAAGCGATTTTAAATGTGTAACCCGCGAAGCTGCCACGTCTTTTTCTTTGGACTGTTTACATGCGAGGTACGTTCGAATCTTTGCTCAGGCTGGAGGTAAGTTATTTTATTCTTGATTTTATTCTACCGTTGCAAAAACTACATGAAACTTCTGCGGTAGTTCGCTACACAATGGCCAACGCAAGTCTTTCGATTTGATTAAATTGATTCGTTTTCTACCGCTTATCAACCCTTTGCAGGTTATTTAAAGCCAGAAACTATTTTTAGCTAGGAATAATTTTTCTTTTTTTTGTGGCTTCATAACTTTCCCAAGTGCATATGCGTATAATTGAACATAAAGAACCCGACTATTTTCAAATCATAGCCATTATCCATTTCACCACCAGCACGTAAGAGAGTTATGTGACCCTAATCTGAGGGAGAGAGTTGCAATCTACAAAGACTGGTTTTATCATATTTTGCCAAATTGAAACTCTACTTGCTTGATTTTATAACTTCTTAAAAAGAAGAGCTCTCCTCACATGGTATTTACTTTGTCTTCCCACAAGACGACACAAGGTCAGTTTTTAAGGTGAGGAGCCCGAGCGCGTACACCCGGGCTAGGAACAAAAATTGCGCGTGTCCCCGCTATCGTCGGTTGCGCTGGCCTTGGTGTGTGCACCGAATCATCGCTCTAGTGCAATGAGAGGGCGCCGCATCTCTCAGTATAATTTTCCTCGGTTGCAATTCTATCCTTCGACAGAATCACCCCTGAGCGCACTCTTCCAAAAGAGAGAGACTTAACTGAGAGATGATAAATAGGGTGTTACAAATTTACACACTTTCCTAACATTGTTTGGGAAAGTCAGTAAGATCATACTCAGCATTGAACAGGGCATATATTAGATAAGGTTGTGTAAGATTTCTTCGTGAGTGAGTGTCGTGTATATAGTTTGCCCAAGTAAAATAGCGATTTTCTAAGTGTAGCTTAGATGTGGCACAAGGCTGGAAGTATGGAGCAACGAGTAAAGATCAACTTCTGAGGGAGTTTTACATATATACTCAATCTGAAAATGTTTTTTTTCCAGACAGACATACATAAATATCAATAATAAAAGTTAATTTTGAATCCAAGGTTTTTTAAGGCTTATCAACCTTTGGTAAGTTATTTAAAGCCAGAAAATATTTTTAGCTAGTACGAATTTTTCTTGTGGCTTCATAAATTTCCCAAGTGCATATGCGTATAATTGAACATAAAGAATCCGACTATTTTCAAATCATAGCCATTATCCATTTCACCACCAACACACCGAAGCAGACATCACCTGGTGTTCTCAATAGGAACTAAGAGGACTAGTAAGGAGGCAAACATTTTTTAGAGCTACAATGCATAAGAATTTACGGGCAGTCATGTTCAGTCAGATTTTGAAAGGATACGGCACATGAAAAAATTTTATCATTCTTACCCCTTTATTCATTTATCTAGAATATGAGATATTTATTCTGAATACCATTAAATATATTGAATCTACATTCTATTGATTGATTTATTTTTTTACGGCTTATCAACCTTTGGTAGGTTATCTAAACCATCATATACTTTTAGATTGTATGAAATTTTTGGGTGTAATAATGATTTACTGATGCAAGCTGTGCTATTTAACCCATATCTGGGAGTAATATTGGAATTAGAACTCGGCTCTCCGAATTCCAATGCCGGTTCGTTATCCATTTTAGTAAGTGCATATCCTAGCTTACAGCACCTGGTATTCCCAACAGGGAATAGAAGGGAGAGTAAGGAGACAAACATTTTTTAGAGCTGTAATGGATAAGAATTTACGAAGAGGCATGTTCACCTACGTTATGAAGAGACACGGAACGTGAATGAAGAAATATTGTCATATCATTACTCTAATGTTATTATGTCTGTTTAAGAAATTTATCTCGAATATTAGACATTCATTCTGAATAATGGATTTACAGTCTAGATGATTAATTGATTTTCAGTTGCATCTCAGTTCTCCGATTAACAAAATTCCACGCCATCATTATTTACACCACCTGCACTTCCAAGCTCATAGCACCTGCTATTTCCAGCTTGGTACATACAAGAACCGGTGTTTGAACATAATCTGTCTGTAAGTCGCAACCCAAAATGCAGTGGATTGACAGGTATTAATTACCCCGACCCAGCAGTCCCTAAATTCTGAACGCTCGAGGTTAGAATTTTCGGCCTTGATTTTTCTCTGAGATTGGAGTTCCTGATAGCCAAGATTGTTGTGTTAACCTTCCTGTCTGAGATGCATTTTATTTTATTTTTATTTTAGCAATTTTTATTATCTGTTTTTTTTTTTTTTTATTATCTGTTTATTTCATTTCTGACTTGATTAGTCCACCCCCACTAGGATCACAACTAAGGAGACTACAGGAACGAAAGTAAAGAAACAAAGTAAGTTTTTTTTTTTAAACCGGGGTGGGGTGAGTTGATGTAAACAGGTTAAAATTGTCAACCTTCGTGAATTGAATAAATTTTTATGGTATCCATTACCTCTTGTTTTTGAAGACGACGGCATATACGTCGATCCAATACCATAACAATCTTCATATAAACAATATTCATTTAAAAAAATAAAACAATTTAATTTAAAAATAAATTCTTGAATATTACTCGCTTACTTTTTACAAGACTTTGAATTACGAATTAAGACACTTTGTGCCTTCCATATGTTTTGAATATGTTCATGAACGTTCTTACCTCTAAAAGCTTTGATAAACCAATGACATCATTAATTTTGCATATAAACACGTGCAACAAAATAAATCCTACATTACCTTGATACTAAACTAAACTCGTCGGCTAAGAATAGTTTTTAGTCTTGTTCTTTTTAATTAATTGTGTTTCTTTACAGATACTGTTACAGAGTGCGAAGGCCAGGGTCATAATGGTCAGAGATTGGCCAAAGTGACTCGTGGCGCGAATTCAACAGAGGGTTTCAAGAATTCTAAAGCGTCGATATGCGTCCCCCACCCAGATTTGCGACCGGAATATACTAAGCGTGGAAGAGCGCTGAGTCAACGTGCGATATGCGTGCCTGACACGTCATTCCTCCTGCTGCCTCTTAGAATCCAAGGTGTGACTCTTGACAAAACGAATATCAAAAAAGTAAATGACCCTTTTCGTTGTTACCGTTTTCATTAATAGCGTGGGGGGGGGGGAAATCGAGACGACACAGAACACAACAATACACGATATCTGAAAAATAATTTACGCGCAGACATGCGCACGCGCAGAGACGCATAACATTACACCTATCTTGCCAGATCTTCTATTATCACAATGTGATCATCTTTAAATTTAACATTATCAGCGTACCACTTTCGTGCGCATGTGCAGTCGCATTAACGTGAACTTAGTCCGATGACTTCCGAAAGGAGAGACAGGGTGCGATGGATAAATTGTCGTCTAAATGACGCAAAAATGAAAATAACACTGACGACTCATTTTAACAATTATAATTGCCAAACTTATACAAAGAAATCTTGAAATGCTAAAGTATAAAAATTATTCAATAAAATCAACGTTGGCTTCAACTACGGCCTCTAGATGACTTCGGAATCTCCTGCATATCTATCTATCTATCTATTGTTCTATCTATTGTTCTATCTATCTATCTATTGTTCTATCTATTGTTCTATCTATCTATCTATCTATCTATCTATCTATCTATCTATTGTTCTATCTATTGTTCTATCTATCTATCTATCTATCGGGTGCGATGGATAAATCATCATCTAAATTATGCAAAAATATAAAATAAAACCGACATCTCATTTTAAGAGGGATATTTACCAAAATTACGAAAAAGTATCTTGAAATACTAAAGTGTAAATTTATTCAATAAAATCGCAATTGGTTTCAACCACGGCCTCCAGGTGACTTTGGAATCTTTTAGAATTCTTCTGGACAGTCTCATTGTTTAAGTTGGCAAATGCTGCCATTATCCTTGCCTTCAGTTCGTCTTTGATTACAAGGAGTTTTGTTGGTATCTCACTCACCTGTGCAGAACACATAATAATCAAGTGGTTTGCAGTCTGGGGGAGATAGGTGGTCTGATGTAAGTGTTGATATGGCCGTATAAACTGTCTGACAACCATGACTGGGTTCCCCTGCTTGTTGGGCATCATGCAGAGTACTGTTGCCAGACATTAGTTCCTCAGCAGCTACCCTCTTAAACCAGGGCAGCACTACCTCTTCATAGCACTTGATGTAAGACTCCGGGTTGAGTCTGAGAGCCTGTTAGAAGATAAATGAAGATATAACGTCGCCATTAGTAGTGATCACTTCAAACACCTTTGTAATCACCATCAGACTCATCATCTTTTTGAATCCTCTGCACTGTCTTCAGATTAACGCCTATATACTCTGAAATGTTCGTAGTAGAGCTTCCAGCGCGAATGCCAAAGCGATGAAGCATGTCGATTTCAAATTTCTGGCGGGCTGAATTGCGTCATGGTGATCTTTTTCTTACAGACGGTACCCAACTGACCATATTATACTCTGCAGCCGACAAAATAAAAAAACAAACAAACAACGCGCATGCGTGAAATTAAAAATATAAAATGGCGATAATTTAGCCATCGCACATACATTATAAAATTATAGTTTAAAAGTAGGCTAATATTTATGGGTAAAATTGAACAATGTCAGAGATAGAGCGTATGTAAATATAAGTACAATATTCGAAACATGTTATAATATTTTTAACTGGCTTTCTAAATTCAGTTTCAAATAGAAATGTTCACTTTATCGCCCTTCTCCTTAGCAACCATAGACTGGTACTTGTAAAATCTGAAATAAGAACCTAACATAAATCTGCTAATGTCTTTATTTCCGTTTGTACTTCTCTGGTCGTATCGATCTGTGTCAATTTTTATCCAGTTTCCTATCAAGCGTCGCACGCTTTTTGACGTCCATTCTTGGAAGTGGAAGCCGGATGAACTGGCGGGAAATTTTCGCGGGATCTGGAAAACATGATTTGTCGCCAGGAAGAATGAAACCTTAGTATTTATCATTTGGAGAAGAGTTTGACTGTGCAGACGCAATACTTTCAGCAGTTTTATTATGATAAACTTGCTTATACGCCTCTGCTCTTCTTATTTAAGAGTGTAAGTGTTATAAGAAAGAAGAAGATTTTCAAATTTTCTCATATCTCATGAGTTAAGCAATCACACACAACGAGCTTTCACGATCTCTCGACATAAGCCGTATTCTTAGACATTCGTATTTGTTATCTCTCAGGATATAATGGTAGAACTTACCAAGAATTTTTCACACTGTTGATTCTTATTATCTGTGTGTTTGCTTTGTTTCTTCCTTTTCATATTTATTTATTTATCTATGCAGCATTTAAGCTGAATCTTTATATTATTTCCATTGAACTAATTTTCTAACTCAGATTTAGTGTTAACATGGCGGCCAAAAAACAGAGCCGTACTGAATAAGAACAAGATATTCCCTGTGGATTAAATAAATGGTTCACTTCGAAATTCCCCGAAGGTTAACTTGATCGACACTTTATGAAGAACGGGGGACACAACGGCTGAAATGGGATAACAACAACAAAAATGAGGATATTAATCCGAATGGAAATAATCTGTCGAATGATTACTATTCATTTCATAAATTCAGGTTGATATATTTTATATTCTTCATGGATGGAAGGAGAGAATCTATTATTTTAAAAAATATATATCAATGAAGACACTAAAACCACTATGTGGGAAGGTATAAGAAAAATTTGAAAAATCACATTATTAAAGAGCGAGAACAATAAAAGAAAATAAGGAATTAAGAAGATAGCATTTAAATTTTTTTGAAGATCTGACTGGAAACGAAAAAGCCTGAACAAATTTCCACAAGAGATAAGTGCGTGAGAAGGAACTCTTAGCATAGAACTTACGGTTATATCTATCGATTTCAACTTTAAAATGATGAGACATATCTGCCAATCAAGTATTAAAGGTTAAATTCCTGAAGTTGATGTACCAAAACGAAGAGTTCATCAGAAATTCTTCTTTTTGTTCAGATATTCTATTTTAACACCTAACATAATATACATACATACACACACAACAAAAACACACACACACACACAACATATATATATATATATGTATATATATATATATATATATATATATATATATATATATATATATATATAGATAGATATATATATATAGATATAAAAGTGGGTATAAACCAAATAACTAGATATTAGCAACCATATATATATATATATATATATATATATATATATATATATATATATATATATATATATATATATATAAAAAAAAGAACAGTAAGATATAAAATCCGGTGTTCTTATAGATATTTTTTTTTTTACAAAATAGTGCTCAATGTAAATTTACAGAGCATTAATATAAATTAATTGATTTTAAATATTAAAATTTAAATATTATAAATTAATTGATTTAAATCATATTTTAAATCAATTAATTTATAATTATATATATATATATATATATATATATATATATATATATATATATGCGTTAGCGTATATACACAGGAAAGCGAATAAATATTTACTCAATTTAATTTAAGGTGTAAACAAAACAGTGCTCAGTGTAGTTAGACATAGCTAACAAGTATATATTAATGAATATACATATACCTACGTTCGAAGATCAACTTAAAATTTCGTGGTTCTGTCAACTCATCAGGCACGAATTATTTTGATTTAAAAAGACTGGATCTCATGGGAGGAACACTACATTAAACGCAGATTCAAAGTTAATATATATATATCTATATATATATATATATATATATATATATATATATATATATATATATATGAAGAAATATAGTCTTAAGATGTGCTATATTTATGGGATAAAGTGCTCAATATCAGAGATAGAAGGTGTTTAAATATAAAAGTGAACATGGAAGTCAACACTTAGAGGCGACAGTCTGTTTCATGCAAGATGCAATCCTCAGGCCACCTGAGGATTGCATCTAGCATGAAACAGACTGTCGCCCTAAGTGTTGACTTCTATGTTCACTTTTATATATATATATATATATATATATATATATATATATATATATATATATATATGTGTGTGTGTGTGTGTGTGTGTGTGTGTGTGTGTGTGTGTGTGTGTGTGTGTAAAGCAAAAGTCAGTTATGTTCCAATGTGCCGTGCGTGATACCCGCTTAGGGCGATCATGTATCTTCCGATATATGACTGACGAGACAGAATTTTCGCACAGTAGGTTGCCATTTCTTTCTGCAGTAAACCAGTTGCCATCTGTTTCGCTATTTAGAAACGAAGAGGAGTCATGCGTATTAGCACGTAAGTGAATGTAATAGATTCGACTGGAATTCGAAATAGGCTCTCCGATTCCTCAATCCATGACTCTTATAAAACAAAAACGTTGGCAAATATGATGATTGGACCCTCCCATTTAACTGCCAATCGCAGTGTCATGTGGTATTATGTGATTCCGTTTATCATAAGCTGAGTTTCTGATAAATAATTGGTTAAGCTATTTATTTTGTTAATTCTTACAATATTTCACTGCACAAAGAGAAGTTAATAAGGCACTCATTGAAAAATAAAAGATCTTTCACATCCCATAACAATTGCTTAGCTGAGGATGCCATAGCAACAAAACTAGCAATATTATGGACATCAATAGTAATTCTAATTCCAGGTTTATTGCATTCTATATATTCGTTTGTCGTCACACCCTCAAAAGTAGACATACATTGACTGATCCAAACTAAATTTTGTGGAGAAGTGCAAACAGGTCAGGGTGTATAAAGTACAGTTAGTTTTACTAGGATGTGTAGCTTAGTATAATATTTTTTCATTAGGTTTTTGGGGAAAATTAAATTTCATTATCTAACATAAAAATACTCCTACTAGTTTTAAATTAATTTCATGATTCAAATAACAAATAATTATTTAATATAAATGCAATATTGTTTTTGCGTATCTTTTCTTTAAGTTTTTATATACAAGAATCGAGTTTCTAGGTTGCACTGCGTTTGCGAGACCTATAAACAAATCACAAGGCCAACGCTTCAAAAAGTTGCAATTTGGCTCCAGAATAAAATATTTACGCATAGCCAGTTGTATGTTGCATGCACAAGAGTAAGAATTCATAAGAAATTATTCTTCGCCGTTAAAAAGAAAAACAAAACAAACAAAAAAAAATGAATTTTTCTTTAAAAAATATTGTTTACCATGAAATCCTATAAAAATAATTTAAATCTTAAAAATTCAAAATATTTTCCAAACAAATCAGCTGATTCAAATTTCATCATTCGGTTTGTGAAATTGATCTAAACGTAGAGTTTGTCGATATCGACAAAAATGTCAGCGATAGCTTCAACAATACAAAATACGGTGAGAATTCCAAACACTTCTAGTTACGGCATATTCCAATGCGTTTTTCTTTGTGCTTCTTATTCCAGTCTGAGGACGTCTGCTATGAAGGGCGTCTAGAGTAGTGCTATAGCTTTTCCACTTTGTCTCGTTATCTACATAGATCTTGTATAGACACATACTTAGACGCCTATTCGCTTCTGTAAGTGCATTTTATGTGTCATGCTTTTAGTGTTAATTTAGCATGTAACAAAAGTGTCATCTTTGTGAAATAAATCAATAGACATTTCAAAATGTAAAAGTCACTACAGAAAATGATAGAGAAACAACATTTTTGAAAATTATTTAGTAGCATTTTGGAAAATTAACTCTGACTCATACAACCATTTATCGTATCTTTACTGCCTTCCATATGCTAGACACTGATAGATACTTGAAATCTCAGCTATCATTTTCTCTTTCTCTTTCTCTCTCTCTCTCTATACAGGGTGCTCGGAAAGTCATTATGCACCTATATTTTTGTTAACAGATGTTTCAATATAGAATACATAAGATTTGGTAAGCTATTTACATTATTTGGACTATTTCGCTCACTGGAGTAGACTGTTCCAGTTTCATGAGGCATGTCTAATGCATGCCAAGGAGTGTGAGTTCAATACCTGGTTAAGGCGGTGGAGAACTTGGAGAGGGGAATTAACAGGAGATATCTGATAAGTGACATCCATTAAACATGGCACGTGCAACTAGAACAGTCTACCCAAGTGAGCGAAATAAAGGGTTCAGTTCGACGTTCCAACCACCTGAAGAAGGCCGGAGCGTACAACGGCCGAAACGTTGTAATAAATATGGCGACAAAGATGAGGACACTAGTCCGAATAATGTAAATAGTGTACATAATACTTCATATCAGAAATATAGACAGATAATGAAGGATTTTTTTTGATGAGTTATTTTGTTTAGCGGCATATCAACATCTAAGCGCTTATTTAATGCCGAAATCTAAATATTTAGAACACATTTTTTAGGGCTTCAACTCAATATATTTGGAACGCAATTCTACACCTAAAATTTACTGTTAGTCGTTTTACTACAAATATGTATTTTTATACTTCCATGATGCTTTGTTTTTGTTTGGGGTTTCACTATTAGACCATAGCTAGGACCCTAACAGGTGCTACCACCTTGGATCAAGGTGGATCTGGGAACAGCAGCAATTAAAAGGTAGTTCTACGCTCCTAAAAACCTGCAATCTCCTGATCAGAGGCCTTGCTGCCGGGTTTAGTTTATTGTCACATCAATATAGGAGGAGAATATGAGTGAAAATTACAAACACTGTTGAAAGGGACGGCTTTTAGCACCAAAAAAGGCTTGGATCCTTATTTTGTTTCTAAACTCTGCTAGGAATTTTAAATTTTGTCTGACAGTCTTATGAGCAATTCCAAGACCAATATCTTTCTGCTGTGCTCACTTTTCCTAATTATTTTTCTTGGACTCTGCCAAACACTGTCAGAAATAACCAACAATTTCTCCTCTGATAACTTTGCCGGACTTCCACAACGTTTGACGTACGCTTCTGACCCTGTTTTCGTAATTTATCAACAAGTTTACTAACTGCATTGCTATGTGGAACAGGTGTATCAGAAAAAAAGAAATCAGCAAAACTCTGTATCTAACACCTTCCCGAAATACGTCTTCGACGAGAAATACACGTTCTTCCGTTGTTAGAACCACACTTGTTTGAAATATAAAAAATATGATTACAAAAATATACAGTAATTTTTCGAACACCCAATATCTATCTATCTATCTATCTATCTATCTATCTATCACTCTCTCTCTATATATACATATATATATATATATATATATATATATATATATATATATATATATATATAGAGTGTGTGTGTGTGTGTGTGTGCTGTGTTTGTGTCTGTGTGTAAATTACATATAAATGAAATATATATATATATATTTGAATAGAAGACAGACCACGTTAAGATTCCATGTAATAAGCTATTTCACCATAACCCCTTTAACAGGGTTCTGGATCATCAGACTTTACTTCCAAAAGCTGAAATGAAAAATGAAAAGAAATTCACACGTTTTTTACGGACCTCATCAAGTATACGCAAACTTAACGAAGTGAGGAAGTGAGGTGGGAGAGAGGATAGGAGTGTGTCATATGTATCATTTTAGTTTCCTATTTTAACCCCAGTGTGTCGGCTGGATGTTGCTCAAATCTAACGCGTCTCGTCTCTAGATAAAGGTGGTTAAGGGGTGACCGATAAGGACTACATTAAGGAAGACGTTACAACAACCCCAATAAATTACACGACAGGTTTCATTCAAATTCTTAGACGCTGTCAGTTCGCGTTACTTTAACGTGCATATTTGGGAGGTTAGGGTTTGATAAATATCTAAATTTTAAAACAATCTACGAAGAAATTAATTTGAATACCCAAAACTGCACCGAATTTCAAATTAATTTCTTCGTAGATTGTTTAAACACACACACACACACACACACACACATATATATATAATTTTGTCCTTGGCAACACCGGGCACTTCTGCTAGTATATATATATATATATTTGGTTGGATTGATGTGAGTTTGTGACCCTGGGTTTCACGCTTTTGCGATCGTTGAGTTTGTCTGACGATCGCAAAAGCGTGAAACCTCCTAAACTCACATCAATCCAAATATGTTAACTCTATTTCTGATATTGAGCGCTTTCTAATAAGTACCACGCATATAATATATAAATAATTATATATATTTATTTATATTTACACACACACACACACACACACACACACACACACACACACACACACACATATATATATATATATATATATATATATATATATATATATATATATATATATGTACTAGCAGAATTGCCCGGTGTTGCCAAGGACAAAATTACTGAAATGATTTCTACCTATGAGGAATATAACTACTATCTTAGAAAAACAAACATTTAGGATAACATTGAAACACAAATAACAAAACATATTTTAAAAAAGAATACAACAATGTTATTGTTTTGAGTGGCTGCATAAATGCAATGATTTCTTTTGCTTTCAACTCTGGAGCATCCAACATGCAGCTGAGCATGTGAAAAACGGGGATCTTTTAAAGTAATCCAACCACTGACACTATTTAATCTTGTGATTTCTTTATTGACATTGCAAAGCTAAGTTTGACTAGAAAATTGCAGTCTCTTAAAAGTGAACGGAGCATCTGTAGGAATCAAGAGAATTCTTGTGATATAGGCATCTTGTCCTCTCTCACAACCAGACAGAATTATTGCTTCAATAACACGAGGCATCAGTTTTTCACTATAAGTCTTGTGCTGTTGCAGAATTTTTGAGGATCAAGATTTCATTTATTGAGGAGTCAATTTTCATATCTAGTCTATGTGGTGGTCATCCAGATAACACAAGAGAACTAAGAAATTCTGTTGACCCCTGTATCCAACTGGGTAATAAAAGTATCAACAGCTTTATAGGAGTGGCAGTTTCCAGGGATCATTTTCAAAATTTTAAAATTAATTGAATTGACTGTGGTACTTTTGTTAATGGAATGACTCCCTCAAGCAACAATTTACTATTTTGATAATGAGCATTGATATTTGGAAAGACTTTGGCAATTTTTTTTAAGCATTTCACCCCTAGCAAGGCGGGAAGCCACTAATACGCAAGGGGTTACAGAAGATTTGGAGCGACAGCAGATAGGAATGATAGAGGAGAAGATGAGGAGAAGGATAGTGGATAGATCAAGGCAACTGGAGATGTCGATTGACATTACATTTGAATAGTTGGAGATTATTGCTCTCAGGGAAACTAGAATAGGGAAGGGAGTTCCACAGTCGAGAGGTGCGAGATATGAAGCTATTGGAGTAGAAGAGGCGACTACATTTAACTGTTTCAACAGTGAAAGGGTGAGGGCGGGATGCCAGTCTCGTAGGACGCTTGAATTCGCGAAGTCTTGGAATCAGTGAAAGCAGCTCATCGGAGCAATTACCATGAAAGTATTTGTAAAAAAAGACAAAGAGAGGCAACGACACTTCTGTGAGAGAGCGACTGTAGACGAGATGCCAGAACAGGGCCTATTATATTGCATATGCGCCTCGGGAGCTTATCAAGAACCCCGAGGGGGTTCCAGACCATATATGGCAGCAATACTCCATGCAAAGGCGACTCGTTGATTTGTAGATTTGAAGGATCGATTCCGGGGAGAAAAAAATTCCTGGCGCGGCACAGGGAGCCAACTTTCCTTGCGGTGGACGAAGCAATTGACTCAATGTATTTGTTCCATCTCAGGTCAGTAAAAACATAAGGCCGAGCAGCCGCAGAGAGGCGCTCTCGGGAAGTTGAGCTTTAGACATTCTAATGGGGGGTGGCAGGGAAGGATCTCTGTGGTGATTAATAGAGAGCAGTTTTGTTTTGGTGGCGTTAAAGTTAACCAGCCAATTACGGCCTCAGTTCACAACCAATTGGAGGTCCTTTTCGAGACGAACGGCCAGGTTAGTTTTGTCAACGACACTAGATTTGTTTTTGAGGCAGGAGTAAATAGTAGTGTCGTCCGCGCAACTCCAGAGATGATGGTAATAAAATTACATGTGGGTGATGGATCAATGAAACTTTCACTGTCAATAGGGACACTCTCTCTACCAGAGTTAGCAAGTTTCTACAAATTGAATCGATGTTATATCTCCTTACAGGTCTGCTCTCATATTAGTTGTCAATTTTAAGATCTTTCATAACATAGATAATTTCAAAGAAGCTCGAGTTTCGTTTGCTCTAGTAACTTTTGGAGTGACAGAGAGAATTTGTCCCCAGAGAGAAGCACAGGTAGTCCACCCATCAGAGAATCATTGTTCCTAATCTCACGTAGTGTTCTATCCAAAAGCTTCAAAAGCTCCCTTATGGTTCATTTATCCGAAACAATCAAGTAACACCTTTTAATAACTTGTGCAATTCCAGAATTATTTGGTATATTGCACATAGGATTTTCATTCCTGTTCAGGCAACATTGGAAGTTTGAATGTTGAATGTTCTGCCCTACGCCCAGGTAATAATGTAGCAGAAATCTCAGTTAAAGCAACTGCAAATACAATACGTTTTCGACTTCTTACCTTTTTGCCAACACTAACAAATGATTTTCTGTTCCACGATGTGCATTTCGGAAGAATATTCCCTCTTTCATGTATCTGGCAACATCTATAATTGTGTCGTAAGCTGTTTTTGCTCAGGTTTAAATTTTGTCTCATTTTCTTCTATGTAGCTTACCAATGAAGATATATCATATAAAGTTTCTCTGACCAATTCTCTTGTTAACGCAATCTCATTTTCTCTTTCTGTCTTTGGAAGGCCATAAGTGTGTAGATCAATTTCTCCATGGCTATGATTCTATTCTCAATGTCGATCAATGCTTTAGTGTACAGTCATCATTGTAGGAAACGTTAATATTTGGTAACTGAACTTGTAATTGGTGTTTGTAATCTTCAGCACGGTGGAGTAATGGATAGCGGCTTGGATTGGGGAATCGGAGAGCCGAGTTCAAATTCTAGTCGAATACATTACATTCACTTACGTGCAAATACCCTTGGGAAAGGTATGAATCCACTTCTTCTCCACAACCAGCTATGGGTAAATAGCAGGACAAACCGGGTTCTACAGCCTTAGATGGCAACTGGTCTACCGCAGAAAGAAATGGCAACCTACTGTGGGAAAAAAATATGCCTTGTCAGTCATGTATCGAAGGATAAATGATCGCCTAAGCGTGTATCACGCATGGCACATAACTGACTGAATCTTCAGCTAAAATGTCCTTGTGTTTATTTAATGAGGAAAACGAGCTGTAAGACTTCTTGTATTCTGAGATACTGATGCTTCTGTTAAAGTAGAAGCCCATTGTGCATAATCTTCCAACAGACAATGTTTGAAGAAAGCTCCTCTCTGTGTTGTGTACTCTATTCCATTGACTAACGGATATCTTCAAATGAAGTACGACCTTTGATCTAATGCAATAGATTCCTGAGAAAGAATGATTCTTATTGGTTACTGTATACACTTTCCTAAGTGAATTATGAAATATTTTGAAAATCCATGTAGTGGTTCCCTCCTCCGTCTGTTTCAGCTGTCATTTTATCAGGTGTAATATGATGGAAGCTTATAAAAGATTATCTTAGCAAAACGATCTCTTGTACAATGCTTGTAAATGTAGTCTCTCTTGAAGCAAAGTTTTGCTGAGCTGCATTATCCTTAGAGAAGTAAAGTCTTTGTCAATTGTTGGATATCTCTCATGAATGAGAAATCTATATATCTTTCAAATTGTTTCATTGTTGCTAATGTATCGACCTTGATGGTACATGCTTACTTCATCTCTTCAGTTTAATGTGTAGTTCGCCTTTTTTGTTTCTTGTAAAGCAAACATTGCTTGCTTTGCGAGGAAAGCTGGCTCTCTGTGCCGTGTCAGGAAATTTTTCTCCCCGGAATCGAATATACAAATCAACCATTTGCCCTTGCATGGAGTATTGCTGCCATATATGGCCTGGGGCGCCTTCTGTTTACCTCGGAGTTCTTGACAAGATCCAGAGGCGGATATGTAATATAATTGGCCCTGATCTGGCATCTCGTCTGCAGTCGCTCTCTCACAGACTTACCGTCGCCTCTATCTGTCTTTTTTACAAATACTTTCATGGTAATTGCTCCGATGAGCTGCTTTCACTGGTTTCCAGACTCCATAAATTCAATCGCCCTACGAGGCTGGCATCCCGCTCCCACCCTTACACTGTAGAAACTTTTAAATAGTAAGGGAGAGTATGGAACTGTCCATTTGTTGCCAGTTACAATAACTTCCTTAAATCCGCCATTTCTGGCTTTCTTCGGTAAGAAAAATAAGAATTTTCTCTCGTTTGTGTTTCCTATAAGAAACTTTTTGGATAATGCTTCGTTACCTTCTTATCAACCTTACAGGAGAATGCCTGTTGACTATTTACATTATTCGGACTATTGTCCCTATCTTTGTCGCCATATGCATTACAACGTTTCGGCCGTTGTACGCTCTGGCCTTCTTCAGGTGGTTGGAATGTCGAACTGAACCCTTTATTTAGATCACTGGAGTAGACTGTTCTATTTCCACGTGCCATGTTTAATGGATGTCAGTGTCAGTTATCTCCTGTTAATTCCCCTCTCCAAGTTCTCCACTGCCTTAATTGAACTCACACTCTTTGGGTCGTGTCACTGGATCTAACCAACGCCTTTATCCACTCTGCCATGTGTCCTTGAGGACATCTGTGTGAATTTCTGGGTATTATAAACCAAATGTCTTCAGTAACCATTTTTACCAGTGCTCATATTGTAATTTTTGCTGTTATCCATTCATGATTTTACCAGAGCTCATATTGCAATTTGTTTGTTATTATCGCTTTTCTCTGGCACTCCTTATTACTGATTCCCATATTGTATTCATTTCTATGCTTGGTCGGCTCAGGAGATTTTTGTGGTCTAGTATACGTGCTGATTTCTTTAAGTTTACGAATTTTTTCCAATGGTGTTCTTTGTCTATGATTTCAACCTGAATCTACGGAGGGCGGTGATCTCCCTTTTCTCTCCTTTATTGGTCAGACACGCCTGATCTTTCCACTTCCCCTCGTGTTACAGTTTTCTGGTGCTTTTGAAGCCTTACTTTAAGGGAGAGGCCTGTCTCCCCTTTATATTTCTTTCTGCAGCTGCACAGGATAGCGTACAACAGTTGAAACGTTGTAATAATTATAGCGACAAAGATGAGGACAATAGTCCGAATAATGTAAATAGTGTACACAATACCTCATCTCAAAAATATAGACAAATACAGAATGTCTGTTCTCATCAACACGGGGATCATGGACTATTTGAGTTTTAACAGTATCATAAAGCTTTTATCTTTTGTAGGACCTGTGAGTCCTGCCGATATTGTATAATCCACCTGACTGGTTTGAATTCTCACCATAAACCACGTCAAGATATGAACATGAGGAAGACCTCGTTTTTGCCACTCACAGGTATACATGTAGCATTTTAAATCTCTAAAAACTTTCTCTGCTGTAATCATTTCCATTGATTTAATCACTTTTAACATGAAAACCCTTGCAATTAGGTCATGTCTTTTCTGTGGCTTTTTTCTAGGGAGAGGTTCAGCATTAATTTCTTTCCAATTGGCATTACAGTTGAATGTTATAAACTAATCTGTATATCCGTAATATCTAATATATGTCATTGCATCTTGATTTTTTTAAGACATATATCTTGGACTGCCAAGAACATTTGATAGAAGAATGACTGGTTGACCAATTTCACCTATGGGAACTTCATTGTTAATGTCATCTCGTAGATGGATATATGCTGATGATCTTAAATCTGATCGGTGAGACTTGATGTATGCTAATCTTAATCCCGCCATCTTGGCATACATATCTACAATAAACAGGTTTTGGGCTCTGTGAAGGTGATCAAAATAATTTTCTCGTATCATAAGGAAGAAAGCATAAAGGTTTATGCATGAAACAATCAACTTGGAGTTTCCTTCAACTTGAGGAGTGTTAAAATAATACTTATCGTCACCGTTGACAAAAAACCAGAGGCTGTTTTAAAGCATCATATGGACGATAGGTCTCATGGAACGACATGGAAGAAAAATATCACGTTTTACAACCTCCTCTCCTGTGATTATTGCAGCTACTCCATTGCATTGCGGTGTACTGAAACATCGAGAATGTTCACTTGAGTGCCTTTCATCAGCATCTATAATACTTTTGCATTCAGGGTACGGTGATAGTTCTAGAGCAAATTTATGAAGTAGATCTTGCAGCTTTTTGATTGTGGCAAATTTGTAACTCTAGTTGCATCAACTCTCTTTTGAGCCTGTTAAACCAAAACAGATACAAAGTTAAAGAATTTGAGGCTTTTCATTTGGTAGTGGCAATAATCATCCAATACGGTGATCCACTTGCCCTTGGATTTTAAATGTAGACATAATTCTTCTGTCGCCAATAATCTTAGAACCAAAAGAGCTCATATGGAATGAACTTTTACAGTTCTGAATTTTTTTAAGAAAACCCTTTAAATAATTGAAAATTCCCTCAGTGGTTCTGAGGGATCTTGTAAAAGATTCAAGTTAAACTTACCACCTGTGAAGCACATACCAGGAGGTTCCTTTTCGCACATTTTTGCTCCACTAATCTGGACGTTGGGATGATATATATATATATATATATATATATATATATATATATATATATATATATATGATTGAGCCCCAGAGGAGCGTTTCAGTTAGCATGGTCAATTTTACTGTTTTTAAACTACAATTCTCCATGATTTTCTCTCATGCATTCATATCTGCTCCATGAGTATCCAAATGTAAACAAATGACGTCACACATTATGAAAGTCTGACAATTATTTTTAAAACATTTTTTATGCTTAAATGTTCTTTTTATAGATACAAATATATCAGAAAATTCTCTGTTTATACTAAACAGTATTAACAACATTTACCGGTAAAAGCACGTCAGGCTATATAATGGCTCCTATATATATATATATATATATATATATATATATATATATATATATATATATATATATATATATATATGACTGATGTTAAATACATATCTACGTGTAAAATGTCAGATATAATTAAAAATATAATATGTAAATGGACGATAGGAATAAAGACAAAAAGAAAAACTTAGCCGATGCTTTTCGTCCTCTGATGGAAATTTGACGTCCGCGTCGGCTGAGAAAAATTTTCATTTTGCTTTTATTTATATATCTGTGTATTTATCTAAATGTTTACTGAGAGAAATATAGAGAAAATGTGTCAAAATGCAATAAGTGAGAAAAAAATAAGCTGATATTCACAGTATTCTTCAGCTGTACATCTCTGTTGATCCAAGTCTGATTTTTTTCTGTTAGGAAATCTTACAACATTCCCTATCATTAATTTTCCATAGCAGCCCAGTACTCTTTTCTTTGTCTCTAGGGAGAGTTTCCTGTCTTTTAAGGGTTTGTTTATTTTGGGGATGTTTTTTTTCGTCATTTTAATATGGCTTCGGATTTCTGGGTTACATTATGTTTTATTTCCCTGCTTACTTTGTTTCGACGGCTCCAATTCGAAACAGGTATCTTTTGTGATTGTAATGTTTAAAATTTATTGACTTACACGAGAATCTTCCTCGTTGCCGTTTTCCAAAGTGAAGATCAAGTTACAGAGTCAAGTTTTTTTTTCCTACAAACAAATGTTGTCTGGTATAGAAAACGTGTTTTGTTCCGCGCTGTCCAACATTGTGTGACACTATTATTTGGAAATCCACTGAAAAGAGAAAGAGGTGATTTTATCACGATCAAAATTATTTTTGTTTTATGGCCAGCGGAGGAAGGGCTTTCGAAGTTTGGTCTCCTAAGCGGCACCCACTTGACCGAAAGAGAATAAAAAACAATTTGGAATCGAGTGACAACAACAACCGACATAGAAAGATCCCGGCTGCTGGTCAATATTAACAGTTATGGTCGAGATTAAGCAACGTCCTCTGTTCATTAACTTGAGTTAATTCAGCTAGTTATTATTTTTTTAAAAAGACAAGTAGAAACCAGTGGCTGAATGTGCTAAAAAAACAGATGGATGCAGAAGCTATCACGATCAAACAGTATTAACAGGATCATGCATCAGACATAGAATTGGTGAATGTAATCAATATATTTTCCCTGATTGTTGATTACGTAATCTCTTGTAGTTGACAAATTGTTGATCCTCCGGGATTAAAGCTATTTACGCTTTGATGCAAAGAAACACTCCTTAGCTTCTCCAGAATGAATAAACTTTTATCTCTCTAAAAATGTTGCAAAGGTCTGATAAGATGATTGTCAGATGGAGTATGGACAGGAGAGTAAGGAGGATGAGGTAAAACTTCTACGTTTCATGCTATAATTTTTCCCGAGCTAACTCGGGAAATATGAGGTCTGGAATTGTCGTGTAAGAGCAAAACGCCTCAGAAAGGATATACCCTTTTATACGATTGTTTGTGCAATAGATCTGATTGACGACAATATTTCTTTGTTCTGGTTTTCCACTTTATAATAATGGCATCCTTCATATCCCAGTAAGCACAAAGCCTAACATTTTTAGTATCATCTTGGTTTTTGCGGATAGCTTCAACATTTTCAGTAAAGGCTAACCAATGTCGTTTTCGTTGGATATAATTATAAAAAAAAAAAAAAAAAAACTCACTACAGCGGTGATGTCTCTATCCAAGAAAGGTTCGGTAGCAAATTTACGCTTCAGTGATGGACAGAGAACAACATTTGTTTAAGCTGACAAGCATCCAGATGATAAAAGTATACATTGAACAAGTTTATAAACTTTTCCATCATCTTGAGGGAGTTTTACGATCGAAGTGAGACTTATATTGGAATATTTTGTTAATCCCCTTTGCAGTTGCTTAGGACCTTCCACAAATACAGTTTACAGAAGTTCAATATTGACAGAACGTTGTCATTCAGACTAAGGGCGAATTTTGGAGAGCTAATTTTTTCGGTCGAAACCAGTCAAAATGTCTTTAGCATAGCTAATGCTTTTTAGCTTGATTTCTATAGACAGAACGAATATTTCTTGCCGCTTCAGTTTCTCCAGAAATGTATACACACACGCACGCACACACACACACACACACACACATATATATATATATATATATATATATATATATATATAGATATAGATATGTGTGAATATACAGACTCAGGCATACACACACATACATAGATAGATAGATAGATAGATAGATAGATAGATAGATAAGTATATGTGAATATACAGAGACTCAGGCGCGCGAGCGCACACACACACACACGCACGCACACACACACACACACACACACACACATATATATATATATATATATATATATATATATATATATATATTGGAAATGGACTATGTCCGACAATTATTTTAATATATTTTATTGTCATACGCTATTTATATATACACAGGTATTTAAGTATCTGCTTTGTTTATAATAAACAGTATTAACAACATTTCCCGGACTGAACGTCCGAGAAATTTTCCTTGAGAATATGCGTCCTCCGACGTACAACAATAAAATATATTAAAATAATTGTCGGACTTCGTAGTGTGTGACGTCATTTTTTCACGTTAAGAAAGGATGGAGCAGATATGGACGTCCGAGGGAAGTCATGGGAAGTTTAACTGCTATATAACGAAAAAAATACTACCTTTCTTAAAAATCCAAAACTGAAAAAGTAAATAAAAATATACAGTATAATACATAAATAATAAAAAACAAGTAAAATAAATTAATCTAAATTAATCCAAATAAATAAACAAAATAACAAACCGATCCCAATAAATTAACCGTTAGAAAAAAAGTAAGGATAATCAATCCAAATAAATAAATGAAGTAATAAAAAAATTAAAAACTGCTCCTGCCAAAAATATAGTTATAATAAACTACAGCAATCAACCCCAAAATTGAAGAAATAGCTTTAATTATTTTCCTCAAACCAAAACAAAAATATTACATAAGCGATATAAATAAATTTTTACTACGTTAATAAGACACCGATTAAAATAAAAATAAATATATAATATATATAAGCTAAGAAATAAAAATTAAAACTAAAACTAAAATAAATAAAACAAGCAAAATAATTTAACCCAAATAAATAAACAAATAAACGATTTCGGCAAAATCACCGCCAAAATAGACTACCCACAATGCACCATTGACTCGTATATATATATATATATATATATATATATATATATATATATATATATATATATGAAGAATATCGTTTATAAAAGCTGAAACTCCCTGACGAATGGAGGTAGTGATTCTCGCAAGGTATATATATATATATATATATATATATATATATATATATATATATATATATATATATATATAATTAATTAAGTTATGAAGAACTTGGTAAACCGAATACTCCTACATATCACTTCCGTTTTTTTAACCATATAAATAGGTCATGGTTAGGTCACTCCTCCTACCCCAATATAAAAAGCTTATTTAAGAGAGATATAAATTTAACCCTCCTATATTTTTGTATTGTCTCTCTATCCGCCACTTTCACCCTCCCTGTTTAATTACAAAAATTACACTACCCATCAATTTCTAATCCCATTTTTCCTCTCATTTCATTGTTGGAAGTGTTACATGATGATCCGGAATCCTTTAAAAAGGATTTTGGTGAAATAAATTATTGTAATGGTACCTTAAAGAGGTCTGTTTTTTAATTATATATATATATATATATATATATATATATATATATATATATATATATACATACATGAAAGAAAAAAACCCGCCACGAATCGCTGCGATGGCTGGAACCTAGAACGTACTTCTCATCGTCTCCAGACCACACCTCAACATTAATGACAGGGCAAGCCTTACAGACCTGCATAAGGATATTAAAGAAAGGATCTTAGTGATCTCTAGATCTGAAAACCAAAGAACACCCTGGTAGAAAAAGTGACAGTTTCGGAGATCATTTTACAATAATCCTTACGTTTTTGCTAAAAAGCTGTTCACGGAGACGTAGAGCGGCAAACTAGGCGTGCCACAGGAGGAACTCGAGAATTACCCGAGGATGACTCATTCTGACGCGTTGGAAAGATGTTCCAATCCCCCCTTTGAATGCCCTTCTCATACCCTAAGATCCAGAGGCCATGTTTAATGACAGCGGACTAAATCTGAGGGAAATTCATGAATTCATCCACAAATCTCGTGCCTGTACTTTAGCTGGAATAAATGGGACATCCTACAAGTTATATAAAAATTGTTTAAACGTCCTCAAGCAACTCACCATCCTCGTTCAGCCGGCATGAAAACAAGGCATTGTATCACAAAAATGGGGCCTGGTGGATGGCATTTGGATACCTAAGTAAAAGAATTCAAAAGGCATTGTTTCCTCCCAATCTCCCTGCTCATCGTATGACAGACTTCTTACTAAGTAACCATTACCAAAACAAATTGCTCTCTATTTACACTATCGTACTATTGTCTTCCTCTTTGTTGCCATATTTATCACAACGTTGTTGTACGCTTCGACCTTCTTCAGGTGGTTGGAATGTCGAACTGAACCCTTTATTTCGCTCGCTGGGGTAAACTGTTCTAGTTCTACGTGCCATGTCTAATGGATGTCAGTTATCTCTTAATTCGGCCCGGTGGCTAGGATCAAAGTGTAGTGTTGTGAGCTGCCGGGTCGGGTGTCTGTCGAACTCTCTGCTTGCAGAGAGGAACCCGGACGAAGCTCCGCCGAAGGGTAGGGTTTCGTTGGGGGAGATTGACGGAACTGGCCCGCCTCGGCGGGTTTGGATGGTTATTTATTTTTGGCTGGGCCTACGGGCTCAGAGATACCCACATTAAAAAAGCCTTGTGCCATATTTGGTCCCCGTGGGTGGATTGATAAATACCATCTCTTAATTCGCCTCTCCAAGTACTCCACTGCCTTAACCAGGTGTTGAACTCACAACTCTTTGGATCCTCTCAATGGATCTAACTAATGCCTTTATCCACTGTGCCATGTGTCCTTAAAGACATCTGCGTACAAAATAGTGTACATAATACCTCATCCCAGAAATAGAGACATATACAAAGTGCTCTTTTTATAATAAACAAATTTAAATTTACCTGCCTTTCCTGCCTGTCTGGGGTATTCACACATGAGTTGGAACTCAACCCTATCAGTCAAACAAAATAAAACTGACCTTCACGTTGTTCTCGCTGATGCATATGGATCAGTTTTTCATTAGTTAATTCGAACTGTCCTCGAAATTTTCAATATTCATAGTAAAGTTAGGGAAATATAATAAAATATTTCAGAGTAGCGTTTCTGCCGTTCACCAAGTGGCAAGCTTTCGAGGTCGGCATCATGATGGGGCGGGGGGTGATTTCACCACTTCTTTTCATTATGTCGATGGAACTCATATTACGTGGTGCAGCGTACAAAGCAAAAGGAGTGATGACTAATCCTTCCTCCTTCCAGAGCGTTCATGGATGACATTACCATTCTGGTCTTGTCTAAGGTCGGTGTCGATGGACTGTTGCATTGCTACAATAAGTTTTTCACGTGGTCGAGAATGAAGTCTTAGCCCAAGAAAAGCCGGTGTTTATCATTAAACAGAGGCTCTGCCAGGGAAATTCACTTACATTTGTAGTGACATGATCCCGACAGTCATAGAGAAGCCAGTGAAGAGCCTTGTACGGCTGTATGTAACTCCACTAACTGATCGGCACCGACGTAAAGAGGTACTGAATGAGGCACTAGATGGACTTGAATACGTCAACAGAACCCACCTCTCGGGTAAAATGAAAGCTTGGTGCTACAAACATGGCTTTGCTGCCCCATCTTCTGTGGCCGTTGCATGATATTATTGATTCGCATTCAGCGGACTCAGAGGTGTATCAGCAAGCATATGCGCAAGTGGCTTGGAGTTTCCCCTGTTTCTCTACGGTGGGACTTCTATGCCAATGCGAAAAGAATGCAACTTCATTGGTGAAGAAGTTCAAAGTCGGGAAGATAGGTGTTTATATAATAATGAGGGACTCGGCCTATAAGTTCGTCCGCAGGTTACGGCCAGATATCAAAACTGGCACCAAATGATCAGTAGTAAAAGCCACCCAAGAAGAAGAATCCAGTCTGCTAACTAAATTCATTATGGGGGTGACCCAGAACCAATCTGACCTGGGCAGCACAAGCAACCAGTTTTTCTTTAAACAGTGTCCAAAGAGTAAACGAGATATGGTGATTGATGAAATGATCGATGAAGAGCAGCGAACAGACACTTCTGTTTCTCAGTTCAAACAATGTGATTGAACGACATGGAATGATATTGATCCATTAAAACTATCATGGTTTAGCCTGATTGCAATAGTACCATTAGCAGTACCATTCCTCCTGCGATCTACCTATGGTCTCCTACCAAATGCGACCAAACTCAAGCTGTTGGGAACACTGACACCAGAGAATCTAAGATCCGTTTTCACAAGGAAGGTGAACTCCCTGTGCGAAAAAAAACAAATTACTTCCAACATGACGCTACTAAGTGGAGCCCGTGATTGGGGTGTGTTAATTGATCTTAGAACACCTCTGAAATTTCAGGTGCCTCTCATTGAGACAGACACACGCCCTGACATTGTAACGTGGTCTGTTTCAAAGAAGTGGGTCCTCCTAGCAGAATTAACGGTTCCATAGGAGGAGAACTGTGTGGAAAAAGGATGGACATGTCATGTGCTACCTACTGAGATCAGGTTCCGTGGATTCGTCGGACGGTCAATCGTTTCCTTCCTTTTTTGAAGGTGAGCTCAACAGGCATCGAATTGGTCAAGATCCAAAATAAATAATTTTAAATAAAACCATGCACGCTACATAATGCTACTTCCAAAGTAAAACACATTATGTTTATCACCCATTCTACGTCATTAATAACGGTCGCTATGAGAGCGTTGGGTATTTTAACACAATGTTCAATATTTCAGTTGTAAAAAGAAATCGTAAAAGAGTGACACGTATATAAAAAAAACAATACCCTGTCCGGTGGCAAAAGCTGCTGGTGGCACCAGGGGAGGCAGTACCGCCATAGCCACGAAAATGTGTTACTTCCTCTGGTTGGTGTGCTTTCACGTTGTATATATATATATATATATATATATATATATATATACAAACAC
>CAHIKZ030000974.1:32500-45000 GCA_903632075.3 Acanthosepion pharaonis | reverse complement strand
CTTCAGTCAAATAAGACGAATACATTTTTAAAAGGAATAAATTTCCCTTGTGTTCTTTTAATGTCTCATTGTTCTATTTCTGTACTTGTTAGCCGTGAACTCCTTTCTGGACTGTTGGCAAAAGTAAATTTCTGCCTAAGTGTTCATGATACAATTAGGTTTGGTATGAAAGGTGGTGATGATAGATATTTTGATGAGAGAGGAAAGGGAATATACATATGCAGGCTAACAGGAACACGCACGCACACAAGGATAGGAAGACATAAGAATAAAATATAAGATATACACTAAAACAAATCCACAATATAACCAAAAACGTGCGCGATTTCTCATTTTTTTAAAATATACATTTTTCTCTCGTTGGAACGAATATAACCTAAGGCGCAGAGCAGATAACATTAGAAAGATTTTAGAGCCCCATGAAAATAAGTGGATACAACGTCTAACAACACAATATCCAGCCGGGCTAAACCATAAATTTAACAATATAGATAGTACTAATATATAACTCAACAAATCAAAACCTACCCACATTTCTCACCCACACAAGACAGACATGCTTACGGAGGTGTTGAGGCCTCACACTTATACACACACCCATACCAATATACACACTTACACACATCGTACTCACTCACTCCTTAATGAGCCAAATGATAACACACACACACACACACACACACACACACACATATATATATATATATATATATATATACACACACACACTTAACAGAGACGCATCAACTCTCCAGGAACCAATAAAACTGTCAAACTGACTAGAGGAATTCAGAGCAGCATGGATCCACCCAGCTCTTATCGCAAATAACAACTTAAAAGTGACTGTTTAACCAACAAAAGGTATGTTAAAAGACTCATGTTAAAAAGATAAAAAACAAAACAAATGTAAACAACAGACAAAAGTACATTTTCTCCTTCAAGACATCTATTTCTGTCGTTTACTGCTACCAGCAAGCAGAAATATTTCTTCTCCTGATTATGGCGATGTTGGACGAAACTAGTCGAGGAATCTAAATGAAATAATAATAATAAAAATGAAAGAATATTAATCTACAACCCAGTGTGTCTGAAGATTTTAATTTTTTATTTTTTAAAAAATATTTTTATTGTTCAATATGTATATAGATAATGAATATGAATTATTCACACAAAAACAAATGCAAAGGTTAATGATTTAATTGGCGAGAAATCCATCGTCGCAAACAATTCAAATAATATACAAAAACCTCCGAATCCGTTATGAATGAAATGATCCTTGTTTCTATAAATTTCTGCCGTATTAGTTCTTATTTTTACTACACGCTTTCGTCTGTTCCTACAGACATCTTCAGGTATAGAATAGATGTTGTTCTTGTTTTTTTCTCTTAGTAATAAGACGACAACGAAAATATATGTATTGTTGTATCCGAAAATGCTATTGGAAATGAGTTATTGTTTTTGGAGCACGCAGTAGCAACGCTGAGTTTGATTTTAAATTTTTTAAAGTTGTGCGTTCATATACCAAATATGGTGATGAACGAATTTTTTACTGGTAAATTTTCTGTCAAAGTGGCATGAACTATATTGTTCAATAATTACAGTAATGTCGCACTTATTATCCAAAAGTCGCACTTGGATCAGTTATTTAAATTACGATAAACGTGCAATCAATTTACAAATTCATGAATTATTCACACAAAAACAAATGCAAAGGTTAATGATTTAATTGGCGAGAAATCCATCGTCGCAAACAATTCAAATAATATACAAAAACCTCCGAATCCGGTATTGTAGTAAAAATAAGAACTAATACGGCAGAAATTTACAGAAACAAGGATCATTTCATTCATAACGGATTCGGAGGTTTTTGTATATTATATTGAATATTATTAGCTTAGTAGCGATGGCGGAGGAAGGCAACGCTTGTTGGGCAGGCGATAAGGCGGGCCTTGAAAAAAATGAGAACCTGGCAGCCCGATGCAACCAGCATCATGGGAGTCGCCTGACTCGTTTCTCTTGAGCCGCGGTGGAAGCGATGCTGGCCGAGTGTCTGTGCGTGGCCGTCGCGCACAATATCCTCAGCGACTGGCATTCTGTCGTTTCTTTTTCTTTTCTTTTCTTTCTTTCACCTCCATCATCACCACCCAAGTCCTGTGGCGATAGCACTACGAGCAACGGGGGCAGGCCTGAAAAGGTGCAAATCGACCCCAATAAACTCATTTTTAAGACTTATGGAGCATGTTGCTCAACTGCTTTCTCGAGAGCCTGTACTTTATAATGCTCCATAAGTTTTCTATAGGGTTGAGGTCAGGAGATTGGGGCGGCCATGTCATAACACTCACATGCTTCTCATCAAAGTATTCCTTCATCAATTTTGTTTTGTGACAGGGAGCATTATCCTGCAAAAAAATGAGCTTGGTGGGGTCGATTTGTACCCTTTCAGAAGAAGGGAGCAGACAAGACTCTAAAATTCTCTTGTACTGCTCGCTCCTGAGGGTCTTTTCAATAGGTTTTAAGAAACCAGTTCCATGAAAAGAAAAGTATCCCCAGAAAATTATACTGAACGGATGCTTGACAGTACTTAGAGCTAAATTCAAAGAGCTTTCAAAGCTTCTTTCTTCGGATTTTAGATCGCTTATCCTTTGAATTTAGCTCAACTTTCTTTTCATCGGAGAAGAGAACATTTAGTAAAAAAAATCGGGTGAGTCACTTTTATCGAACAGTACTGTACTTCTTCAAGTGATGGTAAGTAACTGGTGATTAAATGATTTGTAAGAAATTTTGAAGGGAGACATAAGGTCAGAATTAAAAATAGACTTCTGGATATGTCTTGATTAACCAATTAAATGTCAGATCTACGCTAATCTTTTTAAGAGTTTCAATTTTCATATTCTGGTGTTAAAACGATCATTTTGCAATGTTATTTAGTACATTTCAGATGTCATTATTTCACCGACCAATTTGAAAATCTGGTATTTTAACATCACATTACCATGTTGGGGTTATTGTGTGAGCGTTACCAGAAACACCGGAGCCACAAATTTTTGGCTGATGTTACTCGAAGTGATAATAACTCTACTGAGTTTTGTGTGTGATATCTTTCGTCCAACTGCTGTTTTACAGCCTTTTACCACCGCGACAGATAACGTTGATATAATTCAAACTGGAACATGCGCCCGTGAATAGAAATGTTTCGATTTTTTTTTGATTTTTTTTTTTTGCCGAAAACAAAATTACACGAAATTACACATCTTTAATACTCATTTGTGCAATTCACAATTTCATTCAATTCAATTGTTTTGGTTCTGTCTTTATTTTAAAGAGTGCATTGTGCTTGTAACCATTGTCCTTACATGATTGTTATTACGGGGGACGATGGTGAAGATTCTACGGCGATGTGCTTACTTTCATAATATTCATAGCGCGTGCGCTTTTCGTTTCAAATTAAGCGCAAATGAAATCATACATTTCATTTGTGGGCATCTCGATTCCATGGTGTGCGAATGATATAACAAAGAACACGGAAGAATCCCAAACTATTAAATAATTTCAACCTAACATAAATTAAGTTACCTTGGGTGTAATTTACCTTGATGTAATGGTTACAAAGCTGGTCTTGCGAGAACAATTACGACTGCGCAGCGACTTCGATCCTCACTGGGTGCTCCATGCTTTCGGCCTTGTACTACACCTAAGTTTCGTTTAGAAAATCACTCTTTGGGCACTTCGACGTGGTCTAATAGTTAGAAAGCTTGTCTCACGAGAACAATTGTGAGTGAGTAGTGAGTTGGATGCTCCATATTTCGGCCTTGTGCCACATCTAAGCTACGCTTAGTAAATCACAATGAATTAATTTCCCGTTTTCTTGCTATATTTTCCTTCTTCTTTGCTTCACCTTTTTTTTCTGTTACCAGTAGAATTTTTAGAGTTCTTTAACATTACTAAGTCGGTAAATTATTTATTTATGGATTCGTTATTTTTACAGTTTATCAACCCTTTAAGTCTTTTTTCAGTCGAAACATATTATTTAGATTGTAATATATTTTTTATTTACATTGACTATGGTGTCAAAATATTTTAAGAATTTTGAATTTGGTTGATTTCTAGAATTTAATCCATTGCCTGGGGCAATAATAAATTGATTCATATCTTTCCGAAGGTTATTTACGCTTATGTGAATGCAACAAACTCGACTGGAATTCGAACTGGGCTCTCCGATTTCTACTATATCGGTAAAAATATCTGTGGAATTTTATATATCATTTTTGGCTTGTTATAGCTAAATGTAGTACAATAATAATGTACAGAAACTGGTCAAAGTTTGTCTTAGGACCAAACAAAAGACAACAAGCAAGAACAGAAAAGAATTGTGCACCAAGCATTTTTTTTCTCTAGAAACGTTTATTCAAGTTTACTCCTTCGGTAATTTTGATATTTTCAATTTTTAGACTGTTTTGTATTTTTAAAATTTTAATAAAACCCTTGGAAATCTTAACCCTCCGGTGGTATACTAAGGGCTAGAGAATTAGTGGGAAGACTGTGATCCATTTTACCTGACAAGCTTGAGTGAATGGATAAAAGATTAAGGATTAAGAGCTACAAGGGTTAGGAAATTGTGGATAGTCATGATCGTCCTTTTTTTTAAAAAAATCAATTCACCTGAAATGTGACCATAATGTCATTAAGACGCAAGGGTCTACTGGAAATGAAAGAGAATAAAAATACTTTAGAAGCAACCGGAAACCCAGTCCTAAACTTAATCCTGAAGTCACCTGAAAGCTTCAACAATCTTATAATTAGAGCTGTTTTGAAATGTTATCTTTTAGGGGCTTTTGGACTGTCCACTTATTTTCAGTTTCTTTAAACTATTTCCTTAGGCATTTCGAAACTGTTTCCCCAGTGCTCTGACAAAAACTGGTAGGATGTCACCACCAATTTCAACAATTTCCTCATAATTTTGGCAAGATCGAGAGATTTCTCTATTTGTTTATTTGCCTGAGATACCAGAGGAGCGAATTCGGCTGGCATCCTTTCTACGTTTTATTATTTTCATTTTAATTTTCCTATTCAATAACAATGGCAGAAATAATTATTATAATTCAATATCGTTCTTCTTGGGCCTTACATAATTCATACTATTTGTTATTAAACTTAGAATCTATACAAAATGCAATGCATATTAAATCACAATGGACCCGATTATTAACTACAATTCTGTTGAGTTTCCGCTAAATGACAGTCAGTTTGAAGAAAACAATCAATGTCGAAAATGAAATTCTTAAATGTCTATATAAATATATTGATGGATTTTGCTATATTTATAAGCAGATAACCATTCATTATCGGGGATCAAGCGTTTATACATGGAGAGAGTATGCTCATTGGTATCAACACAGTTTGGTGACTGTCACTTTCACGCCTGATATTCAGAAGACCATGTCGGCTTGATGATCGCACTCAACCGCGTAACTGATAGCGGCACCCCTCAATGCCGATTCTCATTGAGGCATGGAGCTGACCGACGCCGAGACGTGTTCGTTCATTCTTTTTTTTTTTTTAAGCATTATGCCCCGAGCAAAGCGTGAAGCCACTAGGATGCTGGGGGTTGCAGAAGATTTGGAGCGAGAGCAGATAGGAGTGATAGAAGAAAGGATGAGGAGAGGGATAGTGGATAGATCAAGGTAACTGGAGATGTCGATTGACATTACATTTGAATAGCTGGAGATTATAGCTCTCAGGTAAACAGTAATAGGGAAGGGTGTTCCACAGGCGACAGGTGCGAGGTATGAAGTTATTGTAGTAAAAGAGACGGCTACATTTAAAAGTTTCTACAGTGAAAGGGTGAGAGCGGGATGCCACCCTCGTAGGGCGCTTGAATTCATGAAGTCTGGGAGCAAATGAAAGCAGCTCATAGGAGCAATTACCATGAAAGTATTTGTAAAAAAGACAGATAGAGGCGACGGTAAGTCTGTGAGAGAGTGACTGCAGACGAGATGCCAGATCAGGGCCAATTATATTACATATCCGCCTCTGGATTTTGTCAAGAACTCCGAGGTAAACAGAAGGTGCACCAGAACATATATGGCAGCAATACTCCATGCAAGGGCGAATGGTCGATTTGTATATTTGAAGTATCGATTCCGGGGAGAAAAATTTCCTGGCGCGGCACAGAGAGCCAACATTCCTCGCGGTGGACGAAGCAATTGACTCAATGTATTTGTTCCATCTCAGGTCAGCAGTCAAGGTTAGACCGAGCAGACATGCCCACAACATTTATATTTTCTGATGTTAAGTATGTGTCATTTTGTTTCCCTTTTCACTAAAACTTCGCCGTTGCTCACAGATTCAGTCTATGACATTCTCAACATCTTTCTGTAGAAACACATTTCTGTTGACTCAAGGACTCAAGTATCTTCTTCATAGATGAGAAGGTTTTACAGCATTCACTGCCATATAAAAGCGGATATATGATGTAACTATTCAGTACTCTTTTCTTTGTTTTAACAATATGTTCTTGCTTCTTACACATGTTAATTGGTCTGCAGGTCAAGGTTACTAATCGTAGCTAAATGTTTTGTTTAATTACTATTATTATCAGTAGTAATAGTAGTAATTGTCCTAATTATTAGTAGTACTATTATTAGTAGTAATTGAACTAATGCGTCATACTAATAGTCGGGGTGTTTTACCGTAATTTCCCATGTGTAATGTACCATAATACGCACTACAAAATTTGTGGTGAAAGTGTGGAAAAATGCTTCTACTCCTGCATAATACGCACCTCTTTTTGGTAATCAAACCCTATAAATTGTGTCTCTCCAATTTCATTACTGCCAGCGTTTCTTACTCTTATTTAAAAGAATGGTTTTAAACATAGAATAATATTATTCTAATTTACTTTTATGATTATTTTACATTTGTAAGTATTGTTAGGTACATATGATTGTATTTGACATCCTTATGGGATCGAAATCGCTAAATTTTATTGTCAAATTGTCGTATGTTTGTGGTGAGTGGTCATTTCGCAACTGAAATGGACCTATGAAACGGCAGTTATTTAAATAATATTTTGTAATTGTGCATAATACTCACCCCTACTTTTGCTTATTATTTTTTTTTTAGAAAAAATGCGTATTATACATGGAAAATTATGATAGGTACTCAGTTTTATGCCTAACATAAACTGATGTTAATGGCTTTAAATTAGAGCAATTTAAATTAATAATAATAATAATAATAATAGCAATAATAAATGCCAAGATGATACACTGGACATCTAATTTCGTTTAAATGGGAACGTTATCCGTTAAATTGGAGGTGTTAATAGCCCAATTATTATTATTATTATTATTATATTTATTGTTGTTTTGATATTCTCCCCAACTCTGCGATGTTTAGGCTGGGTGATGATGATTATATCTCAGTACCTAACCGCAGCTTAGAGACACAACTCTTTCCTTAGCACATGAGCTGTTCCATGAAGCACTGCCACCTGCACACTCCCCAACGTGATGTCAGTAATGTGCCCTGCGAGGAGGAACTATTCCTTGAAATAGTCCTGATTAAGTCAACCACAAAAAAGGATGACTCTAGCTGCTACTTGGCACATTTCACTGATTTGCCCTGTCAGATTTAGACACCTCAGCTTTTCGTCTGCTCCGCTTTCACGATATCTTCATTCGATGGTACCACAGTTATTATTATTATTATTATTATTATTATTAATATATTAGTAACAGTAGTGATAGTATTAGTAACTGAAATATCTGGGCATAATAATGGTAATAGAGGTGTGGCCTTTCAGTTTTTACACCGGAAATAAATGCCAGAAACTAGGTACAGTTACACTCGAAAAACGATATAGGTTATATTATTAAATTTAAGAAGAAGAAAGAAAAGGATTATTCAGTGCTGAGGACAAACTCAATCAAGGAGTTCGGGGAATACAGAAGACAGAGTAAAAAATGACTATTAACAGCGGACAAATTTTGCACAATAATTGACATAATGATGAAAAGAAAACGAAGAAAAGCCAAAGGAAGAACTTAGAGAAGGAATGAACATGTTTTAACACTTAAAAATACGAATCAGGGTAAAGGCAGATAACGCCACAAAGACATGTCTGCGCAGAGGAAAGCTAAAAAGGGAAACGGAATCGTTCTTCATAACAAGGAGTTAATAAAAGGATATGCTTAAAATGATGAATGAGACCCATTTTCTTATATCTGATTAAATGACCAGAAATAAAATGATTTTTCATCGCTTCGAGGTCGATTTGAAAAAAAAGAAAAAAAATAGGGAGTAAGCTGATGAAAAGCTAATCAAGAAATAAAGGTTAGGAGCTCAGTCACATATGAGCAATTGCCAGCATTTTAACCTTACAGACAAATGATATATGTATAGACCCGAATCTGTCCAATTGAATGAGGCGCATAAGATAATATGACAATTGATAACAGAAAGCGCATAACGTGAAAATGACTGGGTGGAAGGATAATCTGACTGGAACTGTGCAAGCGACAACATTTTGACCATACAGCCAAATGGTATATACATAGATCAGAATCTGTCCAACTGGATGAGGTGCATAAGAGAATATAATAATTTATGGGAAAAAAAAAATCTTATAACGTAAACATGACTGGATGGATAGGTAATCAGATTGGAACTGTGCAAGCGACTGTATTTTGACCATACAGACAAATGGAATATGCACAGATCAAAATATGTGTGAGTGAGTTATTTTCCCAGGAGGCTGATAAGAATAAGCATGGCGGGATGAGAAATGTGATCTACACGAAAATTTGCAAGCAATTGCATTTTGACCATACATAATTGGACAGTTTTTAAAAACGGAATTTGTCTGATATATATTTTATAGTAGACGGTCATTAGGATTTTTACAATTATAGAAGTTGGTATCATAATTGTTAGTTACTTTGGAATGCTACTGTTACTTAGATTTAAGTGTTGATTTAAAATTTTATTATTGTGCTTTTTAATGATTTTTTCAAGTTTATCTGTACAGATATAGGTTAATTTAAGTGTATTTTTATTATAGATCTTACAAAGTCTATTATTATTAGGTAAGTTTTTCTCGATTAAATTGATAAACTTCTGTCCTAAATTAGTACTAACCATTTGGTTAAATGTGGATGTATACCAAAAGACTTTTCCGTTACTTTTTCCCTACTAACACTGTGTGGTTAATATCCTTTACAACTTGGCCGAGACGTCTTTGAAAATGTCCTTTATGTTTATGAAAAGAGATACATAATTATTTCGAAAAAATCGTTTCCAAAACCATATAACATCCTGTAATTGTAGAAATTCTAACGACTGCCCACTACAAATAGATGTCTGACAGATTCCGTTGTTTACCTAAGTACTATTTCATCTAGAGAAAATACAACAGATAAAAATTTTATATAGGTAGTACCAAAAATTCCTTTACGACTAGGTAGTATCAACACATATCTTTCAACAACAATGAGTATCGTAACAGAACGTCCTTTTCTAAATATTTTGGCACTTAAAAGACGTTAACAAAACTACCATCGCCTGAAGGGGTACTATCTTAGTGCCGAAACATGAAAGTTTTTGTGTAGCCATATAAAATGTTTTTAATTTAGTTTATTGGAATATATATATATATATATATATATATATATATTACGCAAGACTCCATTGTTTTCAATGAAAAAGTGAAAGCAACGGTGACAATTTAGACAGTTTCATTGTATTTGACCCATACTTTGTAAAATTAGTTCTTAAGTCAATAGAAATTACGTAGTCACTCATTATTTACTTTCAATAAATTAAATTAACTTCCCCCTTTCTTGTTCACATCCATCCAATTCTCTCTATCAGTGTGGGCGTATATGCTTGTGTGTCCATCTGGACGTCTAAGCCTCGTACGTCTGTTTAAATTGCCTCATTTAAATAACTTTTATTCGGAAAATTATCACAACTTTAAATTAGAAGTTAAAAAAAAATTCACGTTATTGATTGAGACAGTCACTGATAAATATTCAACTGATTTGTAATGGTTATTTTTTGACAAATTTACTTATATCTTGTCTTAGTGACGGTGTGAATAATGAGTTTATTAATTCACGCCTCCTCCTGATTATCAGTTAATATAATTTCCACCATAAATATAATGTATTTTTTAAATCAGCTTCCAGGAAATAATTTACAAAAATAACATTAAACTAGTTTTTTTCCCAACCCAAATATGTTCAAATACATAAGCACACAGACGCTCTCTCGTTGAATGATTCTTAGTTATACACACACACATTGATATTTTATAAATTCAAACATTAATTCATTCGTTCATAAAGATATGCATCTACACTTTCACACACCTATTCCGTCGTACTTACACATTTTTCTTTTTATGTGCCGTGTCCTTTCAGGACGTAGGCGATCATGGCTCTCCACCTCCTCCTATCCCTTGTAGCTCTCAATAAATTTTGTGCTTCTGTCAAATCTCCCAGACCACGTTCTGCCATCCACTTGCCCACCAGGTATGTCATGCGTTACTTTCCCTCATCTCTTTTTGCCTCTATTCGACATGAGAGTATCAGATTCTCCAGGCCCTCCTTTCTCATTACGTGTCGCAGAAATTTAATCTGCCTCTTCCTTATGTTATGTAAAAGCTTCCTCCTTGTTTGCACCCTTTCCAAGACTTCCTTGTTGCTCACACGCTCGCTCCATGTTATCCTCAGCATCCTTCTGTAGAACCACATCTCCACTGCTTCGATTTCTTCTTCATCTTCGAGGTGACCGTCCGACATTCTCTCCCTTATAGGAGGACAGATGCCACGCAGCAGCTCAGTACTCTTTTTTTTTGTCACCATAGTAATTCTCCTGTGTTGCAGTACTCTGCTCAGCTTTTGGAATGAAACCTTGGCCATCCCAATCCGTCTTCGGATCTCACCTACCGTCCTCCGTCAAAACACTTCCCAGGTATTTAAAATTCCGCACATGCTTGATTTTAGTGTCCACGACCTCCAAATTGATTTCGGGCTCATCCTGCTCACTTTTAATTAATGCTTAGTCCCTTCTTCACGCTCTCCCTCGTTGCCTTCTGTAGGAGGTTTTCCGTGCCTGCTGTCATCACTGTATCGTCTGCGTATCTTATGCTGGTAAGATTGTGGCCGCCAATGATGAATCCCGGTAGGATCTCCAATTCTCTCAGAATTGCCTCGCTGTATAGGTTCAATAAGTCCGGTGAGAAGACTCATCATTGCCTTACACCTCTTTCTATTTTTGTATATCCATTGAACTCGTTCCAAATGCGCATGCCTGCTGTTTCTGCCAGCATAGTTTCTTGATTATTCTAATATCTTTCCCAAAGATATCAAAGTTGCTGAGTAGTTCCAGCAGATCCTTAAGCAAGCTAATTCACGCACAAACACAGGCATAATTATCTACCTATTATATTTAGTTATTTAGTGAATACCCGTGTTTAAAATAGACGCCCCGTTTTTTTAAAAAAATAGAGTGTATTATGTCTACCGGTTCACGCAATAGAGATAATATAATAAATAATATGTGCTCACCGGCACTGTTTGAACATATGGCGCTAAATAATCAATTCAATCAATGAATCGGAAATGAGTTTCCGTTTATAGGAGAACCGATCGAACACTGCCGGAGAGCATCATTTCTTTCGAGAAAGTTATCCCGGGTGGGCATAATACACACTATTTTTGATAAATAAAATAAAACGGCGTCTTTTTCAAATCCGTGTATTCAGTTAAAATAACGCAGGTGAGTGGGAGTAATGTACACGGTTTAATCTAAAAATAAGGTTTCAAGTAATAAAAATATCTCGGTAATATATATATATATATATATATATATATATATATATATATATATATATATATATGGCTCTCCCGTCGGTTTTGACCTATGAGGATATGACAACAATTGATTTTGTTATGAAATGTTCTGGGATAATCTTAAGTGGCACTTAAGACCCGCTTGTGGTTTACAAAGGAAGCCGCATATGGAGCAAGAGTAAGGATTGTGGGATGAGATCACTGTTAGATTGGCTGACCTTTTAGATCTTGAAGACGATTCAGAGAAGGGGATTGAAAACTGCTGAGTATATATATATATATATATGTATGCGCATACATACACACACATAGAAAGGTTGTATCAAAAATACGTTTACATTATTTCGGGGCGGATTCCTGACACTAAAACAACGAGAAAAGTTACATATCTCCGTAAATCGTTTCCGACAACCTGTGGAAAGTGTTCTTCGTAGTCTGGCGTATGAGTGGATCTTGGTCTTCCCCGATCCATAGTTTATAGTACCACGGATCCTATCTCAAAACGCTGAGATAAACAGCAGTAACGGTTTGGAAACGCAATCTGATACAGATGTGCAGCCTCGCGTCCATTACCATTCGCCAGCGGTCTGTAGAAAACATATCTGTTTGCTCACTATATGAATATCCTGCCATTGTAAAACGGAA
>CAHIKZ030000974.1:0-30000 GCA_903632075.3 Acanthosepion pharaonis | reverse complement strand
CATAAACTGATATGGACATATGAAAATGTTAACTCTAACACATTTGCATAACTTAGTCGAGTTTTACAGGAAGCCATCCTTCCATTTAGAATATCTCAGGAGCTATTTGCACGGCGTTGATATAACTTTTCAGTGAATCAGGAGGAAATATACTACGTATGTATAAACATATACTTACCCTTGGGTTGACTCATTCGGAAGTGAGACAGTATGAGGAATAACAGTGTTGTATTAACAGTGTATAAAAGTGAAAACTCATCTGAAAAGTAATATTAATCCTTGTTTATGACCGTGAATACTGCACAATCTCCTCTCAGATGAAGAGGAGACTTTAAGTAGCAAAGATCTGGTTCTAGTGAAGCATTCTGAGATAACCGTAGATTATGTTAGTAACGACGAGGTTTCCGCGGGAAATGGAAAGAAGCAGGGCAATTATACTTAGAGTGAGGTATGGAGTTGATATTTCTAGGAAATAACAAAGATGAAAGAAGGTTTGGAGAATTTGATACTCGTATAAAGTATTGGAGGTGAGAAAGACAGATGGGAAACAGTGAGTAATCAACGCGGTATACTTTCGTAAATGGATGACGTAACGGGAAGTGGGATAATTTAGGAACATATAAAGCTTACTAAGAACTAAGAAAGATAGGAAGTTGTAGATGGCTTATGTCACCCACGTTATTAAGGGATAGATTACGAAGAAGAAGAAGAAGAAGAAGAAGAAGAAGAAGAAGAAGAAGAAACAGAGAAGAAATAAATGGAGAAATAGCAGAGGAGAAGAAGAAAAAGTAACAAAGAGAGAATAAGAAAAAGAAGAAGAAGAAACAGAGAAGAAAAAGAGAGAAGTAGATAATGAAGAAGAAAAAGAAGAAAAAGAAGAAGAAGAAACAAAGAGATGAAGAAGAAGAAACAAAGAAGTAGAAGAAACAAATAGAGAAGAAGTAGAAGAAGAAACAGAGAAGGAGAAGGAGAAACAGAGAAGATGAATAATAATAATAATAATAATAATAATACAAAGAAGAAGAAGAAGAAACAAACAGAGAAGAAGAATAAAAAGTAGTAGTAGTAGTAGTAGTAGAAGAAGAAACAGAGAAGACGGAGAAAGAGAAGACGAAGGGGGAGTAGAAACAGAGAAGAAGAAACAGAAGAAGTTGATGATGAAGAAGAAGACCCAAACAAAAGAAAGAAGGAACAATCAAAAGAAACAAACATAGAACAACTAGAAGAAACAAAGAAGAAGAAGGAGGAGGAGGAACAGAGAAGAAGAAACACAAATAAGAAAAAGAAAAAGAAGAATCAAACAGAAGAAGAAAAAAACAAAGAAAAAGAAGAAACAAACATAGAAGAAAAAGAAAGAGAAGAAGAAACAAACAGAAGAAGAAGAAAACAAAGAAAAAGAAGAAACAAACATAGAAGAAAAAGAAAGAGAAGAAGAAACAAACAGAAGAAGAAAAAAACAAAGAAAAAGAAGAAACAAACATAGAAGAAAAAGAAAGAGAAGAAGAAACAAACAGAAGAAGAAGAAAAAGAATAAACAATCAAAGAAGTAGTAAAAACTGATTGTTGTCGGTCAGTCCACGTCGTAATATCGGTTTTCGGAGTTAGTGTCCAGTCTCTTGAATACGTAGACAAGTTACTGTTTACGAATATTCGGTATGAAAAGTGTCACGACTCTTTTGTGTCAAACTTTGTGTAGTTTTGTCCCTATCAATTCCATGACAGTGAGATGAGCACATCAAAATTGAATGTCCATTTAAAATAATCCTAGCGTGTGCTAAAAATTTCATAGGCTGATTATAAACAAGTGTAAGCTTCACGCATTCATTTCAACTCTTCAATGCATTGTTTTTTCCTGTACATTAACATTTTAATAAGATTTCTCGAATATTCAGCCCAATTTACTAAATATACTGTTTAATAAATAAACAAAGCGTCTTGTCAAATACGAGTATCCACTAAAAATAACGTTTAAGCAATGATATATATATATATATATATATATATATATATATATATATATATATATATATATAAAAAAATAAATAATGATCCACGTACTACCTACCTAGGTTTCACCACATGGGACCATCAGGGATCCTATGCGGTGAAACCTAGGTTGGTAGTATCTGGCTCATTAGGTTTTATTTATTTTATTTTTGTTCTACTAAGAGCACTCTTCGTTTTAACTTATTACACGCTGTTTTTTCTTTGTACCAGAGAAATAACGTACTGGACGATTTCCTTCGCCCTGTTCGTAGGGTTATATATATATATATATATATATATATATATATATATATATATATATAGTTTTAAAAACAAGGAATGCATTGGTTTTAATTTTAAAAGTCTCTAGGGCCCTTTCAGCCAACATCTCATCAGGAGACAATCGTTGGATTAGCAAAAGAATATAAACGATATTGAAGAGCAAAAAGAGGGGGAAACACTAAAATAACAAACAAGTATATATACTTGTAACGAGGGAAGGAAAAAGAATCGTGTAAATAAATTAGCGAGGGACAGTTAAAATAAAATATCCCCCAACAGATTCAGAGACTTTATAAATTTTTTCTGCCGGCAGAGAGAAGGTTTCCTTAATCCTATACAGACCGATTCCAAAATCTTCAAATGATTATTGGAATCGGCTGTATGAATAATTTTAAACCACTCTTTTTTAAACAACTTGGCGCAAGCTATATTCTCAACTAAATGTTGAGCAATAGCCGACTCCATATTCATGGGGGGAAGATAGCATATTCTATCTATCTTACCAAGTCGTATTTTGGAAGGTACGTGCTGATGGTCTAAAGTTCATAAGAAGGACGTTCCATTGAGACCAATACTTTCAATGATTGGTTCATCCCAACATTCTCTGGCTCAATGGCTTCTGCAGGTCATACAACCGGTTCAAACATTTTTTGCTAAACATTGTATACCTGATTCTTTCACGTTTGTTGAACGCCTACAGGCCATACAGTCTTGCCCTGATACTGATTTTATGTGTTCTTTTGATGTGCCCAGTCTATTTACCAACGTACCATTGAGGGAAACTATTGATATCTGTGCAGACTTTTTATACGAAGGTAACATTGTTCAACCTCCTTTTCCTAAGGATATATTTATAGAACTTATGATACTATGTACTAGTTCGGTGGAGTTCAGTTTTGACAATATTATGTATAGTCAAGTGGATGGGGTCCAGATGGGCAGTCCCCTTGGCCCTGCATTGGCTGATATTTTTGTGGGCTACCATGAGAGGTTACTTTTCGGCAAAGTGTCTAAACCGTTTGTTTACGTTAGATATGTCGATGACACTTTTGCAACTTTCTCTAATGAAAGTGAGGCTGTTGAGTTCTTTAATGAGCTCAACTCCTTACACAATGGTTTGTCTTTCACTATGGAAGGGGAGAAAGACAACTGTCTGCCTTTTTTGGACGTCCTTGTTGAACGCAGTAGAGGTGGTTTTATTACTAGCATCTATCGCAAACCCACCTTTACGGGACTTTATTTGAATTGGCGTTCATTTGCTCCTGCATCAAGGAAAATCAATCTTGTTAAAACCTTGGTGTATAGAGCGCTTAAAATTTGTTCTCCTATTAGACTGGACCGTGAATTTGAGAACATTAGGGAGATTTTCCTTAGCAACGGCTATCCGGAGGCCCTTATTGATTATATTATTAGTAAGAAGACTAAGGAATTTCATTCCCCTAAAATCCAGGGGCCTTCTAAATGTCCGGTTTATTTGAAGATTCCCTGGATTGGGGATAGGGGTCAGGGCTTAATTAAGCAGGTTAGCAAGTCTGTTTCGGTTGTTTCCCATCAGTTGCTTTTACGTAGCATTTTCGAACTAGGTCTGTGTTTCCGTCTTTTCGCAAGGATGTATTGCCCTACATCAAATTGGAGTAATTTAGTATATGAATTTAATTGCCAGTGTGCTGCTGGTTATGTGGGCGTACAACCCTGCATTTGGAAACTAGAATCAATCAGCACGTACCTTCCAAAATACGACTTGGTAAGATAGATAGAATATGCTATCTTCCCCCATGAATATGGAGTCGGCTATTGCTCAACATTTAGTTGAGAATATAGCTTGCGCCAAGTTGTTTAAAAGAGTGGTTTAAAATTATTCATACAGCCGATTCCAATAATCATTTGAAGATTTTGGAATCGGTCTGTATAGGATTAAGGAAACCTTCTCTCTGCCGGCAGAAAAAATTTATAAAGTCTCTGAATCTGTTGGGGATATTTTATTTTAACTGTCCTCGCTAATTTATTTACACGATTCTTTTCCCTTCCCTCGTTACAAGTATATATACTTGTTTGTTATTTTAGTGTGTTTCCCCCTCTTTTTTGCTCTTCAATATCGTTTATATTCTTTTTGCTAATCCAACGATTGTCTCCTGATGAGATGTTGGCTGAAAGGGCCCTAGAGACTTTTAAAATTAAAATCAATGCATTCCTTGTTTTTAAAACTATTTATAAATTTTGTACCTCCAAACATTTGTTTATATATATATATATATATATATATTTGTTTACGCAACCTTCCATTGTTTCCAATGAAAAAGTGAAAGCAACCGAGCTAATTTAGACAGTTTCATTGTATTTAACCTGTATTTTGTAAAATTACTTCTTAAGTCAATAGAAAATACGTAGTAACTCATTATCTACTTTCAATAAGCTAAATTAATTTTCCTTCTCTCACTCTCGCACTCTCTCTCTATCCATCAGTGTAGGCGTATGTAGTTGTGCTTTCATTTGGAAATAATCGAGGCCTCGTCCGTATCTATAATTTGTCTTATTATAATACATTTTCATTCGAAAAATTATCACAACTTTAAATTGGAATTTAAAAAAAAAATGACTTTAACGATTGAGGTAGTTGATAAATATTCAACTGATTTGTAGATATTCAAATGCTTTTTCTCCCATTCAATGGCGAAAATCACTGCCGAATGGTAGAAAAGTTCAAATCATGGACAAGATTAAGGTAAACTTGTTTTGAGCACATAGTGGCGATTTGTAGATTGTTTTTACAAGTGGAAAAAAAAAAAACAGACAACCAAAAAATGACAGATAATAGTTTATGGTCAATTCACGTTTAGAAAACAATTTTTGCCAGGTCTCATAAGTTAAGCAGTGTCTAGTCTACACTATTTACATTATTCGGACTATTGTTCTCATATTTGTCGCCATATTTATTACAACGTTTCGGCCATTGTACGCTCCGGCCTTCTTCGGGTGATTGGAATGTCGAACTGAACCCTTTATTTCGCTCACTGGGGTAGACTGTTCTAGTTCCACGTGCCATGTCTAATAGATGTCAGTTATCAGTTATCTCCTGTTAATTCCCCTCTCCAAGTTCTCCACTGCCTTAAACGGGTATTGAACTCAAAACTATTTGGGACCTGTCACTGGATCTAACCAACCCTTTTATCCACTGTGCCATGTGTCCTCAAGGAGTTGTGAGTTCAGTAACTTCAATAAGGAAGTGGAAATCTTGGACAGGTAAATAACAGGAGATAACTGATAACTGACATTCATTAGACATGTGTCCCTGGATAATTGCTTACTTCTGATAATTTTTTTTTTTTAATTTACCATTTTTTTAAAGAGTTGTTTAATATAGAAATTTTCACACTAATATCTTTAATTACTCCAAAGAATCAGAAGGGTAGGTATCATAAATAAAAAAGAGAGAAACATTTCTTTTTTAAAGCAAGAGAAAATTAAGCTAGCAGTTTCTGTTCAATCCAGCATTGCGTACTACAAACATGCAAATAGATTCTGGATTTTATAGATTATATTTTTATTTGGAACCCTTGGCTAAGTTCCGAAAATCAAACACTGGTCGATAAATATTTGTGAACGAGGAAAATTACAGCTACCATTATCATAAGAAAAACGCCAATGGAGCCAAAACATACTGATGATGTATAAAGCTATCTTGCAACACTGTTAATCTGTCGTTGCATTTTAAACAAAGATAAATTTTTAATTCCTTTATTTTATTCCTTTTTTAAATTATGGTTACTACATATGCTTTTTTTTTTTCAAAATTTATGGTAAATGCCTTTAAAAGCTTCAAAAAATTATCAGATGGAGGCAATTATCTAGGGACTCATTTGTCTAGGGACCCAAATGTCCATGAACTCAATTGTCTGGTACGCAATTGCCCGGGACCTAAATGTCCAGTACGGAACTGTCCCAGAACCATTACGAGACAGGAATGTTTCGTTGGAAACAAAGAAAAAAGTCCTGAACTGCTACGTGATATCTGTCCATCTGTATGGCAGCGAATGTTGGACAATCGATTAAAAGATGAAGAAGAGACTCAAAGCAACAGAAATGTGTTTCTACAGAAGGATGCTGAGGATACCATGGGCCGAACATGTGAGTAACGACGAGGTTTTGGAGAGAATGAAACAAAATGGAAACTTATACTTAACATCAGGAAGAGGCAGCTAAAATTTCTAGGACATGCGATGAGAAAGGAGGGCCTGGAAATCTGATACTCACAGGACTGATAGAGAGAAAGAAGGACCGAGGAAAGCAACGTGTGACAAACTTGAAGTGGATGGCGGAACAGGGTCTGTGAGAAATAACACAAGAGAATAAGACAAAATTTTTTAACAGCTACAAGAGACAGGAAGAGGTGGAGGGCTATGATCGCCAACGTCCTGAAGGGACACGACACATAAAAGAAGAATAGATTAGAAAATAGGTCTCATGATTTTACTGTTGAAATAGCTACGTGAAACCGTCAGTTCTATTCAAAGAGTTTCTTTTCTCGCACTTTTCGCCTGTGGAATTCTTTTCTGGTTTCTTGATTCCCTGTCAAGTACAATCTTCCAAAGATTTAATGGAACGTTAAACGACATCCCTTGACTTCATAAACGACTGTTTTTTTTATTGTCCTTTTTCCTTAATAAAGTTTCCTCATTTTCTTTCACGCTCATTAACCCCTGGCATCTTACTGTCATTATCGCCTCGCTGGGGGTGAAATGACTCTTTAACACGCGACATATCATAAAAGCTTGCAATAAAATCTTGAACCAACAATAATACATTTTGTCATCTGGGGAAAGTGAATAATTGATAAACCGGTAGTCTCAATGAGCTCGGTGTGTCGTCGGAAAAAAAAAGAAAAGTTGAAGAAGCATTCCTTTTCCTTTCTATTAGACGTTGAATAAACATTGTTGTCGTTCTTTTATGATAGTATACACATCAGAAAAAAATTAGAGAAAATAATTTAATAAATGAATAATTATGTCTGAATTTATTTAAATAATTTTCATCAGTCATAGACATATTTTTGTAAATTTATATTCAAGAATGCATATAATAATAATAATAATAATAATAATAATAATGATAATGATAATAATAATGTTAATGGTCACAGTTGAATAAGACCAGGAAACAGTAGTATTAAAAGAAGCAAAAACCTTACAAAGATCAGAGCAATACCTGCAACCTTTGTCAACAAGAAAAAATAGCTATAATAACATTTACAGACCAACAAAAAAAAAAAAATGAATGAGATATCGGAAATTATGACTCGTTGTATAGATACTAAAAATGTCTTCTGAGTTCATATGAAGTGGGATGAAAATAAAGTATGTATATTTCATTTAATCCCACACCCATACATTTTCAATACACTTGATTTCCCCCTCATCACCTTCTAACACACCTTACGTGTTGCGCTTATTCACTTATTTATTTTTTTTAAATATAGCGTTCATAATTTATATATATATATATATATATATATATATATATATATATATATATATATATATATATATTCATTTGGTGATACCATTCAAAATACATACGGATCTTCCATAACAGATCACATGATAAATAATCTGACCTGTGCGATGGATTTTAGTGTGAGCTGGTTCTCTGTTCTGGCCAGAGCACACACATTATTCCCTCTGAAGGTGTTGGAGACGCTGTTCATCAGGTCCAGGCGACCCGCTCTTTGTAAACAAAGAGACTGTTTGCTTGGGCTTGCGGTGCTGTGTCTCTAGCATCTTTGGTGTTATAACTTTTATTATAATATGTTTCCCTGTCCATTCATACACGTCATCCGCGATAGACAATTTGTTTCCCCGTTTACAATTTTGACGAGAGGGGACGAAACCGGTCGACTTGTGTTCGTGTTTTTGATTTAAAATTTATCATGGCTTATAGTAAAAAAATTCTTGCCTTTAATGCCATAATACGTTTTTGTACCGTTAAAAGATATATATATATATATATATATATATATATATATATATATATATATATATATATCCAATATAGGATTGAGGTATACGAAATGAATTTCAATGACCAAAAAATACTATTCTTAAAAGAGTGCTCAATAGAGTAGAGCAAATATAATTTATTCGAAAATTATACATAAATATGTTATAAAATCACTACAAAAATAGCCATTTTGTTTCAACACTTCTGGTGTCTTATCAAGTGATGGGGTTAAATGTAGAATAAGACACCAGAAGTGTTGAAACAAAATGGCTATTTTTGTACTGATTTCATTACATATTTATGTATAATTTTCGAATAAATTATATATATGTTTATAAATATATTATATATATAAGATATGTTTCTTTTTATTGTACGTTTCTAATTTTGGAGTTGGCTGTTGTACATTCAAATCAGATTTAAGAGTAAACTATCCAAAATTCATGTTTCTGTAATGTTTGTGTTCAAGTATTTTGGTTATCTAAATTATTATCATGATCTGGGCGTTTTATGTTTTATAAGATATAGCAAATAAAGATCTATATAAAGAGAGTTGGATTTGTATTTTGTCGCCATTTTATATTTTTAATTTTGTGCATGCGTAATGTTTGTTTTTGATTTTGTCGACTGAAAAGGTCAGTTGGGCACCGAATGTGTAGAAAGGAGCATTCTGACGCAATTCACGCTGGAATCTCTTTCAAAGTGTTTGTGTTTGAGGTCAGTGCAGAGGATTCGGAAAAAGTTGTATGATTTATCCAGTCAATATCATGGTGTTTGGCGAGATTATGGCAGCAGTCACCAGCTTAAACAAGGAAACCGTCCAGTAGAAATACAAGAGATTCTGATATCGTCTGGAGGCTGAAGTTGAAGTTTAACTCTTTAGAGATAGTTTTGTCAAAAATCTGCAAAAATATGATGTCAGTTTTATTTTTATTTTGCGTAATTTAGACAATCTATCCATCGCAACCTATATATATATATATATATATATATATATATATATATATTCTTTCTCAAGGAAACGCCCGTCTGCAAATTCACGAATTATAACCGAATGGATTTTTAAGGGTTCTGTACTCACTATTATTATATTGCTCTGTTCTTACATTGAGCTCTCTTTTTGGTTTAATATCCTCCATAGTGTTACCCTACTAATTATCAATTGATGATATATATATATATATATATATATATATATATATATATATATATATATATATTATAGTTACCCACAGACATTTTCGCTGTATCACAGTCATTATGTGTGGTTAGAAACGCGATTGCTTCAAGCCGGTATTGAAACTCGACTGAATTAACATTTGGAGACGCTTACCCCTTGGCTATCGGCATACGCTACGGAGAAAGGAAATTTTTAACGCATTATAGTCGTGATATAACCATAATCATCAGCCAGAGTGCTCTATTCATTATGAAGAGATTAGTTGACAACTCTGGTGTAAGGCTTAGAATCGTGGGCCCCATATAGGTCCCATATCAATCAGCTGGATGTCTTCTACAAATGTTGTCTCCGCGCAATCTGTCGTTGTACATTTGACGATAGGTTGGCCTATGCTAATCTTCTCGTAAAATGCAACATTGGTAGAATTGAGAATATCCTGATGGAATCACAACTTGCCTGGTCATGTTGCAAGGATAGGTTACGACAGCATATCTAAGGTACTCATGTAACAGTGGACAAAGGAATGTTGAACGGCCTTGGCTCAAGTATAAAAACAACCAAAAGAGTAAACACTCAGGTGTCAGTATGCCTTATACTGACTTCGAACTAATTTCCCTGGATAGAAATAACTGGAGATATTTGTGCCAGACTGGCATCAGGATTTTCGAAATCAGTCATATTCACCGAATAAGAGACGAAAGACAACGACGAAAAGCGTCAGCAAATATAACTGAGGCTATGCCCCGTGATCCTCGGTGTTGCGAATATGTAGTCTTGTATGCGGGTTACTAGCAGGACTGAAGTGTCACATACGGCACAAATATGTCAAAATCGACAGGTGTGTTCATAATATATATATATATATATATATATATATATATATATATATATATATATATATATATATATATATATATATGTGAGCAAATATATGGATATAGATCCGACAGTATGAAAACAAATATATACGGAAAAAAACAAACAAAAATCCTTATATACAATTTTTACTGTTTTAATGTTAATATGTCAATGTCGGACGTTTCGGTCTAATAAACCATCTTCAGGATATATTCATGAATTATAACATTATTAATACAACATGACAACATGACAAAGACGATGTACATAAGGACAAGAGAAGTCTTGTTCTTATGTACATCGTCTTTGTCATGTATTGATAATGTTATAATAGACATGCAAACTAGACGAGGGTCAATACATCTTCCGTTTCAAATTTAGACACCCCCACCTTTCACTGACTTGACATCTACGAAAGTAACTCTATACTGATACTTATTATTAACACCCAACACCCGCCTACCCAACTTAAACAATTCGCCCTAGCTGTTACCATGGAAATTTTGATTTCAATTTTTAAAACACGTAAATTTCAAAACACGTTATTCCAAAAAAAAATTTTCGCTTGAAGATGGAACAGAGCTTATTTTAACTCAATTTAATTTAAATAATTTAAATAATTATATTGAAGTTTTCGGCTCTTGTTTTTGAAACATGGGACTTCTTATGTCGCGATTTGGAATCATATTTTTAAATAAATAATTATATATATATATAATATATACTATAAGGGTAGTTTACATTAACCAGAAAAAAGACTTAGGCAGAAGCATCTATCATTTTAAATTTAGATTTTTTAAAGATTTTTTTCCATTTTTTTCATTTTAGACCACAGAATTGATATAGAGAGTTTAACTATATATATATATATATATATATATATATATATATATATATATATATATATATAAAAGCGGTGTTGTGTTCGTATCTAGGTGATTATTTAGATTCCTGGTTTATCTCTTCTTTTCCAAATAACCCAAATAAATCAAACAATTAAAACACGTTTCTACCATCTTTAGCACAGTGCGCTGTCATCTACGAAGCCTTAATGACACCTAACCACTCTGTTGCAACCATTCGACGTAGTCTCATAACTGGCCGCAGAAAGTCAGCTCTCGTCGTCAAACAGGCAGACATGTTCTTCACTTAGGGGTCATTATAGTTCACTTACTTCGTTCTTTCAAACCCAGAATTCCCTCATCCATCCTAATCCAGTATGGCAGCTGGGTTTGGTCCTGTCACCATTCAACTTTGATATCATTCTACATTGCAACACTCATTTGATTCAGCGTCCGGCTCCTCATTCTCTGGCCTTCTCGACCTTCCTTCTCCTCTGTCATTCGAAGATGCGAGCTCTGATCAAAATGAAACATTGCTTCGCTCGAAAGAAATAGGAGTAGGTGTCAGGTGTGAAGATGTAGCGCCTTTTTCGATGATTACATTGCTGTGTAATCTCGTGTGACTAAGGTCTGCTGTAATTACCTTATTCGTTTCTTGTTGCTTCTCATATCGTGTTTCTGCATTTCACAGTTATTTATAAATTTCACTGACAGTCATTAAAATGCCTGTATGAGTCAAAGTAAGATTTATACACGGTGCGTAATTTATATGAAAACCGTAAGAAAAACAACCAAATTTTACAAACAACTAAATGTATTGATAGAAAATTTGGTACATAGCTGCATTAAAGGTTGGATTACGTGTTTAATCTGTGTAACAACTTTCAGTCGCAATGACGATTGTTTAGGGAATTGTCATCATTAACATGGACGCATCACATCGTCTCTATTTATACTGAACATTATTCGGGTAATGGCGGCTTTCAGGGAATCAACCACATTGTGAAATAGTCTCCGGTTCAACAATGTAATATTCAATGTGATTTACGTCTTTTGAGTTAGGTGGCCACATCTTTGCTGTAATATGGTCCTGCAGATTGGTCGCCATCTAATCTTGTATCGCCACAGCTTTGTGAGAAGGTGCAGAAGTTTTTGAAAACAGACACAGCCTTCCGTTGCATAAATGGTCTGTCCAGGGCTTCACAACTGTTGCCAGAACCACACTGTAGTCACCAGATTTCAACCGAAACCCTGCTGAAAATAATTTAGTGGCATAACGTGTCCTTCACTATCCTTAAAACCATTAATGAAGCAAGAAATATTAGAAGCACCGCACACAATCACCTATCATTATTTCATTTCACTTATTAATCCTGATTGGAATTCTTTTCCTCTGAAAGCTTTTTTTGGATGGTTCAACCTGTTTAGTAATAGTTTTGCTGTGTGCAGGCATGAACTGCCCTTTCTTTTTTTTTCGTATGACTTTTACCCAATGTCCTTAATACGACAAAATACGGATTTAGCCATCTTCAAATACATAAGAGAAGCACCAGACCAAATGTGACAGCAATATTCAATGCATGGCTAAATGCTGTACATATAAATATGTAAGAGAGATTCTATCAAGAATTATTGTCTATCACGTCACAATGAAGTGACTTTCCTAGCAACAGGCTTAGTATAGGTCTATATCCTAGATGGATTGTCGTGAAGGGAGATAACCAAGAGAGTTATTCTCTTTCCAAATACTCTATTAAAATGTTCTTATTATTTTTCATCTCTTCCATCTTTTTCTGCAAATGGAATATTAACTAATTCGATTGAACTTTAACATCAAAAGATGATTCAATCAAATATAAGAAAGTTTGTTAAGAGAGACTCCGACATGGGAAAGGAATTAAATTTAAAAACTGCTGGGCTTTGAAATTTGAGAAAAATGACAAAAGCAAAACTTGATTAAATATAATGTTCGCACTTCATGTCAGCGTCAAGTCGCAATGAGTCAATGTCCTCGAGGTTACCGTCTGCCATGCTGATGGAAGTTAAAAACAGTTCTCTCAGACGATAAAAAGCGGACAGTTTCCTTTTGGAGGTGTTAAAAGTAACAAGCCGTTTCTTGCCCCTGTTAACAGCAGACAGTAAATAGGAATAAATGGTTATGTCGTCAGCCAACATAGATAATGAGTTGAGAACTGATGCGATCAGGGAAGTCGATGAGAAAAATGAGGAACAATGTGTTCCCAAGGATTGAGCCCTGGGGGGGAGGCTGCATTATGCATTAATGAGATAAAATCTAGAAAAATGGTCAACTAGCACAAAGTTAATTTCACTATTCAATGAGAAAGACTGAACCAGTTTAAAAGTTCGGCCAGAAATACAATACAACTTGAGAAATATAAAAGGCATGACAATAAGATATGTGCTATAGTTTCTCCTTTACAAAGGTATATATATATATATATATATATATATATATATATATATATATATATATATATATATATATTTAGTTGGATTGATGTGAGTTTGTGACCCTGGGTTTCACGCTTTTGCGATCGTCAGACCGCAAAAGCGTGAAACCCAGGGTCTAAACTCACATCAATAAACCAAATATGTTAGTTCTATCTCTGATATAGAGCGCTTTCTAATAAGTACCGCGCATATAATATATAAATAATTATATATATATATATTTATTTATATTTATATACACACATTTTTCACAAACACACACACACACACACACACACACACACACACACACACACATATATATATATATATATATATATATTAATGCCTATAATGGGCATTGGAAGTTGGAGATAACAAAGATTATTTATTTTTCCTCTCTCTTTTCATGTCTACAATTCGCTCACTTTTTTCCCTTTTCCTTTTTTTTTTGTATAAGGATAAATAGAATTTTTAATTTTCGGTATTATTTTTTCAGTGTCTCCGATTTTCATTCATGTTATTCTCTTTGTTTTCTCTTTCTCTCTTTGTTTTTGTCTCTCTCCCTCTCACTCCTCTTAATCTCCGACTAGCACAATTTTCATTTCGCAGTTCAATAAGAAAGACTGAAACAGTTTAAAAGTTCGCCGCAAAATAGCAGAAGCTTTAACTTGTGAAAAAGACTCATACGCCACACCCTGTCAACGGCTTTCGAGATATGCAAAGCAGCAAATGAGCTTCACCGTTCTTATCTAGATTCTTTAAGCAATAACCGTTAACACATCAGCAGTGAACCCAGAGAAGTCAAAGTTATATTGCTTATCTTAAAGAAGAACCTGCGTGGTCTTCTTAACCAATTCAGAGTTGATTAGAGCCTCAGGTATTTTCCAAAAAGAGCCAGAAGGCTAATAGGCCGACAGTGCGAAGGATCATATGGTTCAGGATCGACAGAAGAGGATTTCCAAGAGCCATGAAAACAATCTAGCATTGTTAAGGAACAAGAACAATAAAAGGACATGAATTAACAAAGAAGTTAACGAATGTTATTGCATTAAAATATTTGAAGATCAGAGTTGACTGGAAATCAAAAAGGCGGAAGAGTGTTCCAAAACGAGAAGTGCGAGAAAAGAAACTATTAGCCATTTCAACGGCAAAATGATGAGACCTTACCGCCAATCTAGTACTGCTCTTAAAATCATAGAGACTTGATACCATATAGCAGAGTTCACCATAGCAATTACCGTTAAATTATTTATAGAAAAGAGACAGAGAAGCTATATTACGGCGCTGGAAAAGTCATTGATGCCAAATTGTGTTTGTATTCTTATCAACAATCTCTAAATATATAGCAGGTGTACCAGACCAAATGTAGCAGCTAGAACGAGTGGTAGACTAATAAATATGAAATGAGTCAGTCTCCGGTTCTCTAAGACGATTAAAATCGGACAGTTTCTTTTTGGAGGTGTCAAAATTAACAAACCATTTCTTGCCCCAGTTAAATAGGAATAAATGATTGTGTCATCAGCCAACATACATATAGAATTGAGAATTGATGCGATCAGGAAACGCGATCAGGAAAATTCGGAACAATGTGTTCCCAAAGATTGAGCCCTGGGGGTGGGGTGCGCCTGCATTATGCATTAATGAGATAAAATCAAGGAAAGTGGTCAACTAGCAAAATTTTCATTTCACAATTCAATAAGAAAGACTGAACCAGTTTAAAAGTTCGGCCAGAAATACCATAACCTTTCAACTTGGGAAATGTAATAGTGATTTTCTAAGCCCGGCTTAGATGCGGCACAAGGCCGAAAGTATGGGGTACCCAGTGAGGATCGAGTTCATTACTCATTCGTAGTTGATCTAGCAAGACAAGCTTTCTAAGCATTACACCATGTCTAGGTACCCAAAGCATGAGAATAAGATATGTGCTATAGTTTCTCCCTGAAAAAAATAGTGGCAGGTAGATATATATTTGCATATATCAATCAGTTCTTCTTTAACTGTAATGGCCATGTCATTTTAGGACACTGCCTTGCAGTTTTGAGGTATCCTGTTTAGAGCAAGTTTGGCTGTCTGACGGTGAAATACTCGCAGGATATGTAAATATATTAATGCCTATAATGGGCAATGGAAGTTGGAGATAAAGATAGTCTTTATTTTATCTCTCCTTTTTTTTTTCATGTCTACAATTCAATCGTTTTACCTTTTATTTTGGTTCTTTTTGTATGGGGGAAAATAGAATTTTTAATTTTCGGTATTTTATTTTCAGTTTCTCCGATTTTCATTCAGGTTTGGATTTTTTCTCTCTCTCTCTCTTACTCTTGGTCTTTCTCTCTCTCTATTTATCTCCTCTTACTTCACCTCAGTTTTAATTCAGGTCATTCGATTTGTCAGCTCTCTCTCTCTTTCTCTCTCTCTCTCTCTTGGCCTTTGACTCTCTCTCTCTCTCTATCTCTGTCCCTCTATCTCCGCTTTCTTCATCTCTGTTTTCATTCATGTCATTCTTTTTTCTCTCTCCCACACTCTCTTGCTTTCGCTCACTCTTTTTTCCTCTCTCTTTAGCTCTCTCTCTCTATCTATCTATCTATCTATTTATCTATTTACCTATCTCCACTTTCTACGCCTCCGTTTTCATTTAGGTCACTATCATTCTTTTGTTTCTCTCTTTTTCTGTGACATTTTCTCACTCTCTCCCTCACTCTCTCGCTCTATCTCTTTCTTTCACTCTCTCCCTTTCCTCCTCCACTATCTCTCTCTTTCCTCCACTCTCTCTCTCTCTCTCTTGATCTCTCTCTATTTATCTCCGTTTTTTTCATCTCCATTTTTCATTAAGATCATTCTCTCTCTCTCTCTCTCTCTCTCTATCTATCTATCTATCTATCTATCTATCTAACTATCCCTCTCTCCCCCTCTCTCTATCTCTCTCTCTCTATATATATATATATATCCGCTTTCATTGCCCCCGTTTTTAATTCAGGTCTTTCTCTTTGTTCTCTCTCTCTCTCTTTCCTCACCCGCCCTTTCTCTATCATTATATCTATCTCCGCTTTCTTCAGTTTTTATTTTCATTGTTTTTGTTTTTCTCTCTCTCTTTCTTTGTCTGTCTGTCTGTCTGTCTCTCTCTCTCTCTCTCTATCTATTTATTTATCTATCTATCTCTCTCTCTATATATATATATATATATATATATATATATATATGTATATATTTTTGCTTCCGATCTTTGTGCGTGATCTAAAATTTCGTTACAAACAAAGAAATGAGTACTGACCTATACAGCAAGGTGATTCTGATAGAAGTCCTACCAGAGTTCATTATCGGTGGCCACATTTTTAACAACATAAGATATGCAGATGACACAATACTGACAGCAGACGTAGAAAGGGAACTACAGGAACTCTAGGCCATAGATATTTAGGAAATCGAGAAGAAAAGATGACTTCTAAATTGTAAAAAGACAGAATGTATGTTTGGTCGCGAAAGAAACCGGCTAATATGCGAACTACAACAAAATAAACAATTGCAAAAGAATTATGTATCTAGGAGGTGATTTTCACTATTTACATTGTTCAACCTGTTGTCCTCATCTTTGTTGCCATATTCCCGACCTTTCGTCCGTTGTACGCTCCAGCCTTCTTTAGGTGACTGGAATTTCGAACCGACCCCATTATTTCGTTAATCGGGTTAGACTGTTCTAGTTCCATGTGCCATGCCTCTTCCAGATATCTTAGTATCAGTATCCCTTTTATCTAAACTCTCCAAGATCTTTGGTCACCACCTGCTGTAGTCAGGTATTGATCTCACAACCCTTTGGGTCAAGTCACTGGATTCAACCGACGCTTTTGTCCACTGGGCTATGGGTCCCCAAGAAATAAAATGTTCGGTTCGAAATTCCAGTTACATGAAGAAGGCCGGAGCGTAAAATGGTCTAAACGTCATCAATATGGCAACGAAGATAAGGGAAACAGTCCGAACAATGTAAATAGAGTAAATAATTACAATGCCTCATCTCAGAAATATAGACAGATCCTGAGGAAGGCGGGTGCATAAAACGGCCGAAACGTCGTGAACCTGGCAACGAAGATGAGGACAACAGTCTGAACAATGTAAATAGCGTATATAATTACAAACCTCATCTCAGAAATATAGATAAATATCTCAGAAGTGTTTTAACAGAAAACGTAATATTCGACATAAAGAAAATGTGTCCCCCGGCAGGTTTTACTCTATTAAGTTTTATCAAATGTGGTGGCTGATAGACGAAATAAATGCTGTTACAGAATAAATGCAACATCTACTCAAAGAGGAATATCCAATATAAATTATGACTGAAATAATAAAAATTATGTTGGATTGAAAAATAAAAAAAAATCCATTAATTCTTTAGTAATTACTTTGTTTACGTTTCGATTACGAAACCAAGCAGATATGCGTTCTGTGACAAATCTGAAAGATTGAGGGCTCTTTAAAGGCAAAATATAATCGTTGCTTGATTGTCAAGCTCTTCGTTGATTGGAGTACGCACGTAGGCTTGTAGTGTCTCCTGTAAAACTAGGGCATAGGTTCGAATCCTGGTGGAGGGCACATTTATCTCGGGTACAGTCAGTTATGAGCCATGTTTATGCAATCATGTATTTTTCGAGGCAGATATTTTCCCACAGTAGGTTGCCATTTCTTTGTGCGTGTGCTATAGAACCCGGTCTGTTTGTCTATTTATTCATATGCTGTGGGGGAGAAGAAGAGAATTTTACCTTTCCCAAGGATATTATCACTTAAGTGAATGTAATGGATTCGACTGGAATTCGAACTCGGCTCTCCGATTCCTCAATCCGAGCCGCAATCCATTACTCCAACGTATTTTTCCTATGTACCATTGAAGTATTCCGGACTTGCGCAAAAGTGTCGAAGAGAAAATTATTTTTTATTTATGCATTGCTATTTTTGTAGAATCTACATTCAAAATATTTGGTGTAAAATTCTTCATCATGTTTTGAAATAGAAAGAAATATCCTTTCTTTCTCTATCACTTTTCTTTCTTACATATTTCCGCTCTTTTCTTATTTGCATTGAGCTTTCTTTTTCTTCTTTTACTTCGTCTCTCTTTGTCAGTGTTTTCTTTTTTATATCCGTTTTCTTGTCTTCTCTTAACTTCAAAAACTATTACTTTTTTTTTAGTTTCTATCTTACGTCTCTTAGCAACCATCGCCCTCCCAATTATTCTATTCTATTCTTTACCCATTTTTTCTTTGCCTATTGCATCTCTATTCCATTCCGTTCCCCTGGCTTTTTACACTGTCCTTGTCTATTTATTGCAACAAAAAGTGCTGTAATTGATTGTAAATCAAAACACTGCATCGTCTGCTGTCAAGCCTATAAAACCTTTTAAAAAAAAGCGCGAAATATTAGCTATATAATATTTTATAGTTGTTTTCTGAATTTCCCATTGCGAACCTTAATTTATATCCCCCGAATATAGTTTTGTCGTTTGATTTTAAATATATGATTCTTAATTTTATCGTCTGCTGATCTAGTGTTTACATGCCTACATATATAAATATAATATAGATATAATCACATAAATAATTATATAGATAGAGACTGAGATATGAATTGACTGACGTCGATAAACAGAGAGAGGAAGAGGAATGATCAGATAAATATATATTTAGATAGCTCTGACCAGTTCAACATGGACTGGGAGGACATGATCATGATCGGAAGAGATCGATATAGATAGATAGATAGATAGATAGATAGATAGTGAAGTGATGTGATAAATAGATAGTGAAGAGATAGATAGATAGATAGATAGATAGATAGATAGATAGATAATGAAGAGATAGATAGATAGATAGATAGATAGATAGTGAAAAGATGGGATAGATAGATAGATAGATAGATAGATAGATAGATAGATAGATAGATAGATAGATAAAAAAATGTGGATAGAAAGACGGAGAGAGGGTTTGAGAGATAGGAAAGAATGAAATAAAGAAAGAGTGAAAGGGGAAGAAGTTGGGAGAAATATTTATGATGAAACTGTAAAAGTCTGTAATTACCACCTGAGATATATGCACAAATTAAGATAGATAAATAAATAGATATTAAACAGATATATAATGAGTAGAATGAAGCAGATAAATAGATAGACATACAGGGTTATTCAAAATGAATGAGCCGATTTCATGACGCATTGCTTCAGTTCTCAAGTACCGTCATGATATGAGTAAGTGACCATTTGAAAGAGGAGTTTTCAAAGTTTTGAATGGCTGCTACAGTGGCGCTGTAGTCGCGCCGTATCTCCGGCAACATTCAGTTGTTTGTTTATCCTCGGAATGGCGAATCCTCAGGCAAAGGCGTTCTGCGTTCTCGAGTTCGCGAAAACAAATACAGTTGTCACGGTGCAGCGTACTATTTGTAGGTAATTCGACATTAATCCGCCCTCTCCTAAGAATATTCGACGGTGATTTAAACAGTTTCAAAAAAGTGAACGTCTGTGTAAAGGGAAAAGTCCAGGACGACCACGAATTTCGGAGTAACAAGTGACGAGGATCCGTACTGAATTTGAGCGGGGGGGGGAGTCCACAAATCGAGCTAGTTGTGAGCTTGCGATTTCTCAATCCACTATGTGGCGTGTGCAAAGAAGTCGTCTACATTTGAAATCTTACAGACTCCCCCTCGTTCAGGCACTTAAAAAGACTTTGTTGTTTGTGTTTTGCCCGCAAGATCCCCAGACCTCACCGCCTGTAATCTTTCCTTGTGGGGATACCAGGTTTATGTTCCACCGCTATCCACTAAACTCGATGAGCTTGAACTTCGAATTCTGGGGGGAATTCTCTTATCGCATTGATGTTGCCCATGCTGCAGGTGGTGGCCACATAGAACACTTGTAAGACAGAAAATAAAATTTGATTGTGAGTAGAATACTTGTGACTTGGCTGGAGTTTTCTATTGCTATTTCCTTATTAAAATATTGCGTAATGAAATCGGTTCATTCTTTTTTATTAAACCTGTATACAAAAATAGAATCAAGTAAATTCGTTTCGAAGCTAAAGATAAATAAATAAAAAAAAAAAACAGCTAAGTAAAAAAAAAAGTCACACAGGTTGTTGAAAATATATTGTATTTCTAAAATATGACACATTTGATAGGATCTCAAATCCCGTAAGAAAAAAATAAAAATAATCATGATATGACCGGGTCTAGTTCGTGAATTGACTAATCAGCATCTTGGCGAGGTTTTGTTGGTAAAAAGCTGTTGCAATTGCGTGGTAGGGAAATTCCTCACTGACAATCAGTCCGCAACGTTTTCCTGTTGGCGACAATAAAATCGGTAGATACAGATTCCATAGCTTTGTGCCAAGAAAACATTTCGCCTGACTTTTGAGTTTAGATGGCGCAACTCTGGCTTATTGGCCTGAAGATAACCGATGCGCCCCACCGTGAGGCAAAAACCACTTCGAGCCACATTGAATATTGCGACAATGCAACAAATATAAAGTTTGTTACAACTACTTCAAAAACAATAAAAAATTTAATTAATACAAAACAATAAACTAACAACCTAAAAACTAAAGCAAGAATATAAACTATAGACTGTAAATACGTCACCAGTATTGCGTTGGTGAGATTTCTAAACATTTAAATAAAAGTGTGTATGAACAGAAAACAATAAGGCATTGTGTGGTCATTGTAATGAATCTGGCAATAATTTGACCTAGACAATGCAGCTTTAATTAAAAAGGAAGGTAATTTACGTTGGCGAAAATTTAGTGACCGTATACTAATTTATGAATCTTCAATGATTAATTCAGTAATTTCTTAACCGATTTACTGCCATCACAATGTTTCATATTACAAAGCATTGGGAAGCTAAATGAAGTCAATTAAGCCATGTCTAGACACACTGGATACCAGAAATGTAAAATCCAAAATTTAGTGTGTCTATATCATCAGCGGTTCATGTGAATTCTAATTATAACCGACGTTTTTGTTTATATTTTCGCACAATCCATCCACACACATACACATATATATATATATGTATATAAAAGAGAACATTGAAGTCAACACTCAGAGGCGACAGGCTGTTTCATGGTAGGCGCAATCCTCAGGTTATTATGGTTACTCACATACAGAAGAAATATGTGATTTTATCTCGATCAGAAGCGTTTCTGCTTAGTATCCAGTACATGGTTCTTTTTGAAGTTTAGTCTTTTAGGCAGCATCCATTTTGACCCAAGGGGAACGGGTTAGTAAAGAAGTTGATGAGGGGGTTTCTGGAAACGAATCGAATACAAAACCAGAAATGGGGATTATCCGGTTGCTGGTTTATACTAAAAATTATGATTCGGATCGGAGACTCACTTCTTGTCGAGAAATGGACTTGTCCGTCATTTGGTTCCGATGCATGTTCTTGTTGCCACTCCTATGTCATGATGTGCAGTTTCGTAGAAGTTGTGCGGGTGAAGACCTGTTCTTCGAGACGGACATCGTAGAAGTTGTCCCAAGTGTTACTTTCCTATCCACCCAGGCGAAGCCCAGAATAAACGTGTAAATAAAATGTAGGAAATAAGTTTTGCGTTATCATTTCCTTGTGTACGCGCAGCAGACCCTTTACCAGCTTTCGATGCACGCCAACGAAAATGAGAACGGAAATGCAATATGGAGAAATCATTATTCGATCGGTGGAAAGTCTCGGCGACAATTGTGTTGTATGTTTACACTTTTTAATGTGCATATCTTGAGGTGTCTTTATTGTCAGGTCAGATCGGGATATAGTGTAGCAATATGGGAACGGATATATATATATATATATATATATATATATATATATATATATACACGAAAATCTTGACCTATATTGAGAAAGAGAGAGTGAAAGAGTGACAAAATAGAAGAATGGTGTTAGTGATAGGTATATAGATAACGAAACGATTGGGTGTAGACGCACACACACACACACATATATATATATATAAGTAGATAGATAGATAGATAGATAGATAGATAGATGAAGACTGAAATAGACAGAGGAAAGGCTGAAAATGGGATATATATTTATATATAATATATATATATATAGATAGATAGATGGATACTGAAATAGACAGAGGAAAGGATGAAAAATCGGATAGATAGATAGATAGATAGATGAAGACTGAAATAGACAGAGGAAAGGATGAAAAATCGGATAGATAGATAGATAGATAGATAGATAGATAGATAGATAGATGGATACTGAAATAGACAGAGGAAAGGATGAAAAATCGGATAGATAGATAGATAGATAGATAGATAGATAGATAGATAGATAGATAGATAGATAATGAAGAGATCTAGATAGATAAATAAATAGATAGATAGTTAGATTGATAATGAAGAGATCTAGATAGATAGATAGATAGATAGATAGATAGATAGATAGATAATGAACTGAGTTTACAGAGTGTTGTATCTAAGAAGATAGAGTGAGAGGGAAAAAGGATGAAGAAGGGGAGGGGGAAGAAGTAGAAAGAGAAAGAGGGTGAAAGGAATTAGAATTTATAGCTCATTCGCTAGCGAGCTAGAAATAGAGAAATAACCCGTTCGATATATAGCTATTTATGAGTTGTACGTCTTCACTAGCTAGCAAGATATAGAGATAAATACATAAAGTAAGAGAGACAGAGGGGTGGAAAATTGTTATAACGAGTGACCAACTAGATTGATGTCTAGCTTTAAATAGTCCGACATGCAATTAGTATGGAGAGATAAATCTAGTGTCTATTCATACGGTTTTATCGGTAGCTTGAAATGGACAGACCAATGTAGTTAGTGGCAAAGGTAGAGAGACAAAAAAGAGAGAGGTAAAAGGAAGATGGAGAGTAGTTTCACTGTAAAGAGAGAGAGAGAGAGAGAGAGAGAGAGAAGAGATAGACAGACAGATAGATACTAACAGACCGAGATATACAAGCATAGACTTATACAAAGATACTAGTAGACTGAGGTAGACAAATAGATATACAGACAGACAGATAGATAGATAGATAGATAGATAGATAGATAGATAGATAGATCCTAACAGATTTGGATAGTCAAACATGAAGATAGATAGATAGATAGATAGATAGATAGATAGATAGATTATATATAGAGAGGTAGATAGATGAGGAGAGAGATTGAGAGAGAAAGTGAAATAATTGTTACATAAATTGTTTATGACTTAGTTATGCATATCCCCTCACAAATAGACACGCACACACACTGCTGTCCGAGCGTGCACGCATACACACGCATTTATTTATGTACATATACATACAGGAAGTGCGTGAGAATACACATGTTGTTTACTAGTTAGCTCTGACCAACTTGACACACACACAGACACACACACACACTCGTAAATATATATATATATATATATATATATATATATATATATATATATATATATATATATATATATATATATGATGATGATGAGGGTAAGAAATATTTATTCTTGTTACTCCAGTTCATAATAAGATCAACTCATAGGATCTCGTTCCTTTTCAAGCGAGAGCAGCATACCACAATATGACTGACATAAGCGAATCGGAAACCCACTAGTGCGCATGTAGTCGGCTTTTGAATTCTAAATCCCCGTCTAAGTCCAGCCGTTGTCCAGGGCCATTTCACGCACGGTCTTGTCGTTCGATCACACCGAACGCCTTGCATGTCCAATCTACTTTAGTGTCTTGTGCGTGTTACACACCTTGTCCCAATAGATCATCTTTCAAGGAAGGTGATTGAACGTGCTTCTCGCGAAACCGTGGTATCGCCAACGCCGACGTGTTTCTATCGTATCTATATGGCAACAAGGCCCGCACTGATATCTTGTCTCGCTTATCTATCGTATATGTCAAAATTAATTTCATTGTCAAAATGAATAAGTTTAGAGAACTTTCTCTCAGAAATCTGGATAATAAAAATTTTGAACATTAACATTAATATCTCGTCCACTAACCTACCTTTTCCTCTAAATTTCTGTGTAGTAAAATATAAAGAAAAAATACAATGAACTTCTATAGTAAAATATAAGATAATTACAATACAATATACTATTGTTAAATATAAAAAAAATAGCATGCATTTCTATAGTAAAATAAAATAAATTTACAATGCATTACTGTAGTAAAATAACAAATAACAATAATTAAATCAACTTTTTTATTAATTATTTCATCCCAAGCAAAGAGAAAAAGTCCCTAAGATGCAAGGTGTTAGTGGGAGTGAAGGAAACTGAGAAAACTATATTGGGGAGAGAAAGGGTGAGTGAGAGTGAGTGGGGGAGAGAAAGAGTGAGAAAAAGTGAGCGAGAGAGAGACAGAAAGTGAGAGAGAAAGAGTGAGAGCGAATGAGAGAGAGAGAAAGAAAGAGAGCAAGTGAGAGAGTGGGCTAGGGAAAGAGTGAGAAAGAGAATGAGCGAGAGAGAGTGAGTGAGCGGGAATGAAAGCTGGCGAGCGAGAGAGAAAGAAAGAAAGCGTGAGAGAAAGAAAGAGTGAAAGAAAGAAAGAAAGAAAGCGAGAGAGAGGGAGAGAGAGATTGCGTGAGAGAAATAAAGAAAGCGAGAGAGAGAGAAAGTGATAATATAAGAAAACTCCCATTTTTTTTATTTTATTTCTAAATATTATTTAAGTAATTTTTTTTACTATGACAGCAAAGAATAGCTATTTCATTTCTTTGATTCAGTAAATTTTTATTTTTTTATAAACTTAGTAATATATAGTTTCTCATGAACATGGGTCATTTAATGACCTACATATTCTAGCTTTTCTAATTAATTTCCATTTTACTGTAGGTGTTTTTAAAAGAATCCAACAAAACACCAAGTTCAAAAGAAGAAGCTGTTTGAGTATAAGAGATGGTTACATTTAAGCATATCGAAAGTGAAAGGGTGGGACCGAGATGCCAGCCTAGTAGCTCGCTTAAATTCATGCAGTCTGGAAACAAGCGAAAGTAACTTGTTAAAACAGTTGCCGTGAAAATCATTATAGAAGAGACAGAGGGAAGCCAAGGTACGCCTGTGAGAAAGCGACTGTAGACTAGATGCCAGATCAGGACCTATCACATTGCATATCCATCTCTAGATCTTGTCGAAGACGTCACAGACTTACAGCGGGGTCACCTGGCCATATATGACTCCAATATTCCATACGTTTTCAGTTTTCTTTCTCCAAGTTAGGTTGCCAACCGATGCTAGACTGTTTAGTCTATTCTGCCATTTAAATACTGGCTGAGGTGAGATATATTAGGTTGGTGCAAAAATAATAACGTAATAATGTCGTTTTTTGACGTATTTTTTAACGTCAAAAAACGACATTGTTACGTCATTATTTTTGCACCAACCTAATAGATCTATGCAATTTCCAGGTCACATTAGTGTGAAATTGAACACAACAGATTAACCAGGAATTTTAACTCGGGTCGACGATTCCATATTTAGCCTCGATACTCGTTACACTAACGTAAACTTATTATTAAGTTACTCATTATTAATCTAATAACTGTATCCTGTCAGTAACACTTGCATTAGTTCTCAAACACTGCCATTCAGGACCCTTTACTTTCCATAGAGTTCTGTTGTAAAACCAATTAGATATTAGGTTACAGGATTCATTCTATAAATTTATCCAATCAGTAAAACTTTTTTTCTTTAATATCTGTCTATATTTTTGAGATGGAGTATTGTAATTATTTACACTATTTACATTGTTCGGACTGTTGTCCTCATCTTCGTTGCCATATTCACGGCGTTTCTGCCGATGTACAGTCCGTCCTTCTTCAGGTGATAGGAATTTCGAACTGAACCCTTTATCCCATCCACTGGGGCAGATTGTTCTAGTTTCATGTGCCATGCCTCTTCCGGATGGATCAGTATCAGTTATCTCCCCCTCCCTAACACAACTCTCCGAGTTGTTGTTCACTTTTATCCACTGGATAAATGTTAATAAAAGCGTTGGTTGAATCCGGGGACTTGGCCAAAAGAGTTTGTGAGTCGAACAAAAACATGGAGATTTGAATTAAAGGGAGATAACAGATAATGAGACATTCGGAAGAGGCGCGGCACGTGGAACCAGAACAATCTACTCCGGTGGATAAAATAAAAGAGTTCTTTTCTTTAATTGTTTTACACTCAAGCAAGGCCATACCAATCACAATGGAGTTACTGACGGTGGAAGAAACAGAGCCGACAATAAAGAAAGAGATTTAAGGAGGCAGAAGAAGACGGCTTATGTTGTGCTTATATGTTTGACAGAAAAGCAGGAAACTGAAAAGCAGGAAAGCGAACAGGGCTTTCCACAAACGAGAAGTGTCAGAGAATAAACTATTAGCATCGAATGGTTACAATTAGCAATTGCAACATTAAATTATGCGACCTAATTGCCAATCTAGTACTGCGTTCAAATTCGTGAAATCTATTCGTGAAGAGCTATTCCCGCGAAAAAAAGACAGAAAAGCCAAGTTACGTTACAGCAGTGTGTGGGAAAGCGAGTGAAACCAAGATGCCAGGTCAGGGCCGACAAAGTTGCAGATTCTTATTTGGATTTTGTCGAGAATCCCTAATTATGTAACAGAACATCCAGACCTGGTGCGGTAGCAATATTGGATGCACGTGTGAGTGGTAGACTTACACATGTACAAGACAGATTTCGGCGAGAAAAATTGTCTCGTACGACACAGTGAGCCGACTTTTCTAGCAGCAAACTTAGCAATTCCTTCAATATGGCCATGCTACTTCATGTTAGTGAAAGATAACGCACAGTGAGTTGTTCACATAGAAGTTTGTAATAATCTCCATATTGAGAAAATTGTTAAAAAATTATTGTGCGAAAAATTATTTGAAAACAATTATTCGAAAAAAAACTATTCAAATACTAAAATTGTTTGAATGCAAATTAATCGAAAGAACAATTGTACAAAATGATAATTATTCAAAAATACCTATGTTTGAAATACGTATGCGGTCTTGCTTCGAGAGAGTCAATACTGATTTATTTAGATCAGATAACGCCCTTGAAGGGTGGCATAGGGCTTTTTTGCAAGCAAATTTCATCCCATCATCCCACAATATAGTATTATATAATTTAAGGTTATAAAGATATATAATATTATATTAGATAAGGATTTGCGTTGTGGTGTTATAGATATCGGCTCGGATTGAGAAATAGGAGAGCCGTGTTCGAATTCTAGTCGAGTTCTTTAGATTCACTCACGCACCAATATGCTTAGGAAATGTATGAATATATCTCTTCTCGCCAAAGTATGTGTTGAATAGTTCTGGCTCGTCAGTCATGTATCGAAAGATACATGATCGCCCAAGCGTGTATCACGTATGGCACTTAACTGACTGATAAGAGTACATTTTTTTCTAATTTAATTGTTTTATTAACGATATTTATATTTCGAATAATTAGCATTTTTTTTATTTCTTTTAATTTATACATTTTCATTGCAATAAATAATATTGAATTTCGGATAATTATCATTTAGCATAATTTTCCTTTCGATTAATTTTCATTCAAACAATTTACAATTCGAATAAATGTTTTTCGAATAATTGTTTTCGAACAATTATTTTCGAAGAATTTTCAAATAATCATAATTTTCTGACAAAAGCTTATGGCCATATCACGTTGAAAGACCAGTCCACTTGCTTACAAATATCCTTGGGAAACGTATTAATCTGTCTCTTCTCTCTCAGCTACGTGTTGAATAGCAGGACAAACTAGGTTCTTTAGCCTTGTTGTTGACTATTTGTGTGTAGTATTATTTATCTTAAGTTTATGAGGATTTTTCTCACTAAATTGTTTTATTAACGACATTTTTATTTCGAATAATTATCATTTGTGTATTTCCTCTTTTAATTTTTACGTTTTTAATGCAATAAAGAATTTTTCATATCGAATAATTATTATTTAGTATAATTGTCATCTCGATTAATTTTCATTCAAATAATTTACAATTGGAATAAATGTTTTTCGAATATTTTTTTCGAACAATTATTTTCGAAGAATGTTCAAATAATCATCATTTTCTGAACACTGACAAAAGCTTATGACCATATCACGTTGAAAGACCAGTCCACGTACAATTGCCGAAGTTAAACTATATAGGTGACAGCTTGAAAATATCAGGTGTTATGAACTTGGATGTGCGGCGGGTGTAATAGATAACGACTCGTAATTGTTAATCGGAGAGCCAGTTTCCAATTCTAGTTAGGTTCATAATATTCACTACTCACAAATAGACTTGGAAAAGAATGTAACCTCCTTTTCTCTCACAGCTATGGGTTCATTAGTAAGACCTATATAAAAAATAAACTTTACTATCTCAAGAAAAATTGCGTACATAATATTTGCATCTAGGCATTCTATCAACCACAATAAAAACACTGACACTCAATTTTCAATATTTTCCACGCATTTCTGCAATAAAATAATAAGAAACAATATTTATATTACTTATCTATCCTATACTTATCTATCAGAAACGCCTGCATTAATTCGTTAGTCCTGGGTTTGACGATAAACTACATCCGGCAGTAAGACCTCTAAAGCGTGGAACCACCTGTTAAATGCTATAGTTACCATGTCCATCCTGGCTCAGCGTGGTAAAACATGTTAGGGTCCCAGATATGGGCAAACAGTGAACCCCCTAACAATAACAAATCACTAGGAAAGTATAAAAATACATTTTTATGGTAAACATATCAGCAAAATTTTTATATGTATAAAAATGTATTGCTGATATTTTTATCAACACTATCTATTTATAGTAGAATTGCCAACTACATATATTTATAAAGGCACCTCCAGCCGGCGTAATGGTTAGCAAGCTTGTCTCGCAAGAACAATTGCGACTGAGTAGTGAGTTCGGACCTCACTGGGTTCAATTCTACTTTCGGCATAGTGCTACGCTTGGGAAATCACTATGCATATTTATAGTAAAATGACAAACAATAATTTTTATCTGTAGTTGAAGACAAACAATTGCGTTCAAAATGCAGAATGAAAAGAAGTGAAAATTTTGTCACACGTTTACCAGCTTAAAATGAAATCTGCATTGAAATACAACTGTCACTATAGTTAGAGTTTGCTGTGTTATAATTTCATGCATAGGTATAAGTTTCATAATTACAAGGAATAAAAGTTTCGATTGCTTTGTTTAATAAATCCTACACCGGATAGGAAAGGTTGCTTAAACAGCTAGAAAACAATGTTAATAATAATAATAGCAGACAGATTAAATTTGACGGCAAAATGGCCGCCGCCAACGGAAATCTTTCCCGCTGAATATCATTAAACCTGCCACCATAATGCTCTCTGTCACCAAGATTGCTTCGCTGCATTTTGATCTAAAATTTTGTGCTTGGCTTGAGTCAAG
>CAHIKZ030000973.1:732500-733826 GCA_903632075.3 Acanthosepion pharaonis | reverse complement strand
AAGATTACTGGTAAGAGTCTGTTGAAAAAGAGTAAATCCACAGTCTTTCCTCTCTTCAATCAGCTGAAAGTATTGTCAGCTATTGTTGATAAAATAGAACTCTTTGCTTGGAAATTCTCTACTAATTCATTCTCGACTCTTCAGGAATATCTCCCTTTTCACATCATATATGGTCATATGTATTTCTCCTTGTGTTACAGCTTTACGGTGTTCCTGCCATCATATCTTAAAGGGACTGCCTGTTTCTTCTTTATATTTCTTGCCACAGCTACATGGGATGGCATACACACAGTCCTTAATCATGTTCTCCTCTATGGGAGCTCTTATTTGGAAGAGTTGTCTGCAAAGTGTTGAACCATTTTTGAAGGTCATCCTGATGTTATATGGACCACAGATCTTTTGTATTTTTTCCAATAATCCCTTCACATAGGGGAGGCAGATCAAGGCCCTTTTCTGAGCATTGTTACCCTCTTGACCTATTCTATCGCAGTTTGTTTGAGCTGTTGTCATGTACCCAGTAGTTGTTATATTGTTGGGTACTGCTTATACTGACTATTTCTTGTACATAATTCTCTGGGCCACCACTTATGAGCTTTGCTTGATGATGTAAGCAGCGTACAATTCCTTTCTTTACACTGAATGGGTGTTGGGAGCTGATGTTGAGCTATTGTCCAGTGAATGTTGGCTTGCGGTATATGTATGTCTTGAACTCATGCTCTATTCAAGATATTAGTACATCCAGGAATGCTAATAGATGGTTCTCATAAGCAATGAGGAAATTTTAAGAAAAACAGAAAAAAAGGAGATTAATACTTAGAATCAAAAAGACACAGTATAAATTTCTGGTCATATAATTAGGTAAGTATGCTTGGAAAATTTGATACTCACAAGACATACCAAAGGCAAGATGGATGGAGGGAAACTGTGAGTAACCTGCCTAAAGTTTATGTAAATCAATGACAGAACAGGGAGTGGGAGGGATATTAAGCAGGAAGACATTGCTAAGACCTACAAAAGTGAGGAAGCTATAGAGAACTATGATCGCACAAATTGTGAAGAAATACAACACATAGAATTCATTGCAAAGCAAGTATATATATATATATTTTTTACTGAATTGTTCTCATCAGTCAACCAAGATGTCTACTTATGGCCAGGCCTGATCCATTTCAGACAAAATTTTTTCTCCTCCAGTATATAAATGTCCTAGAGTGTAAAATTACAAATGCCAAGCACAACAATGTCAGATTCAGTGACAGTCTGCTGTGGATGAACTTAGAATAAAATCCGTCTCTTACATCTGAAGATTTCATCAAAGACCGAAGT
>CAHIKZ030000973.1:677500-725000 GCA_903632075.3 Acanthosepion pharaonis | reverse complement strand
GGGTCCAGTTTGGAACTCCCTAAAGATTACCTGGATTGACAGACACTTGAAAAAGGCTTGATAGCACAACAAGCAAAATTTTGTGATAGTAACAACAAAGATAAGGACATTAGTTTGACTGTAAATAATGTATATATTGTTAATATTGATTTCACATGACTAACGGAGCTTCTATAGAACTTCTACATTTAGAATTATTCAGATAATAATCATATCTTTTCAAAATAATGACATACTGGGTATGACAATAAACTAAATCTGGCAACAAGGCCTCTGACCAGGAGGTTTTGAAGAGCATGGAACCACCTCTTACTTGCTTCTGTTACCAGGTCCACCCTGACCTGGGGTGGTAGCACCTGTTAGGGTCCCAGTTATGGGCAAATAGCAAACCCCACAAACTGGGGTCAGAACACAATGAAAGGGTAAAAATACACTTTTGTAGTATCAGCAATGAATTTTCATAGAAAAGGAATTAGCAGCAATACATTTTTATAAAAAAAAAAAGCTAGCACTAGTAATTCATTTTTCTAAAAGAAATTACTAATGCTACAAAGAAAATTAAATTTTGGCATAAAATGACCCATAAGGACTCGATAAAACAAACAAACAAACAAAAATCAAAATAATGCTGACTACTTCAAATAAAAGCTTAGGAGGGAAACTTCTATCAGTACTGGAAAGAGCAATAACAGCTACTGGACTTGACAAAGTTATTTTCCTGAAAAATTGTTCTAAGAGAAAAAATTTATAAATTTCAGCCTAAAGTAGTACTAGCTGCTCGGTCGATGTTTGCTAAATATTTCCTTATAAGGAAACGGCTAATATTATCATTTCACTTTCACCTTTTCTTTTCACTCAACAGTTATCAATAAGTTGTAAGTGACCTTTATGCCAAAATTAAGATAATTGGCTCCAAGCCAACTGTATTGAATATTCCATTTTGTCAACAAATGAGAAACTTAAATAGTTACAATGCCAGGGCAAAATAAAAATTGGAAATGGTCATGGAAATCTAAATGGAAGATTGTTGAGGGGGTAAGGAAAAAGTGGGTGGAGAGGAGAAAGAGCTCAGAAAGGTTAACATTGTTTCATGCTAGGAGGTGTGAGTTCAGATTCTTATTTGCTTCCTACAAACATAGGTATCCCATGATGCCTCATAAAAAGCTCTCAAGAAAACTGAAAAACTGTCATGATCTTCCCACCTCTATTTCTAATATCTGTCATTCATCACAGTATTATTCAAACTTCTTTTACAAAAGATTATAGCAAAAATATAAGCTTTCTTATCACCTCACTGAATTCAGCTTTGATCTTGCCTTTATACATAATTCTTTTTTTTAATGGCTTGCATCAGTTTTGATCAGGTTTTCAGGTTTTTCCATTTTCCTAGGAGGTCAAGAGGCATTAATAATCTGTCTACTCAGTTGGCTATTCATTATGTGATAAAATTTGATGTTGGATAAGTGGACATTTTTAAGTGGGATTGATAAAATTCCCAATAGCAACACTAATAAAAATAAGAACAAAGCAAAATAATTCAAGAAATTAACAATGTAAGGCAAATCAAGGCAACTAGAAGACAATAATGAAGTAAAGAAATTATAAGACAGGAAAAAAGTAACGGGATACAGTCAAGTGGTTATAACCTTCTGAACTCAAAACAAGAAAGAACAAAAATGTTGGAATCAGACTAAGAAGTGTCCATTTTTTATTGTTTAAAAGAAATCCCAGCATGCATCTGTAGGATTTGACTCTAAATTTAAGGAGGGAGGTTTTTAGCAATCATTTCCAATGAATTGTAATCAAAACTTGAGCATATTTCCAAATACTGAAAAGGTCAATTCTAAAGCAGTCTAGTATTTGCTAAGGACTCCGATTTTCTTACACTTATGAACAAGTTCATAAGGTTACTGAGGTAAAATGGTGGAGAGATAATCTGGAATTGTAACAGCAATTTCCATAGAAATCAAAAGAATGTTTTGAAACACATAACTTTTCTAAACTATACTACAGACAGGAGATAATTTTCTGAATTATTTTTTTAATTTATATATATATATATATATATATATATATATATATATATAATATATATATATATATATATATATATATATATATATATATATATATATATATATATATATATATATATATATATATTGATACTTTCTAACTATACTATATATATATATATATAATTATATATATATATATTTATTTATATTTATATACACACACTTTTCACACACACACACACACATATATATATATATATATATATGACAGCAAGTGTAAATGGATATAAATCCGACAGAATGTAGAAATTTTGAAAACAAACAAAAATCCATAAATGTAGTTAAAAATGAAAGAATTGTCGATGTCAGACGTTTCGGTTTAATAAACCATTTTCAAGACAAAATTCATTAAAATACAAATTCAGTTCAATATGACGAAAAATGATGGACATAAAAACACAAGTCTTATCCAAGAGTAAAACAGACAACTGACAATTTTAAAAAGATCAGCTTTCCTTAACGTGGTCACGCCAGAGTCACATGGGCGACGCCTTTCATAACGTATTCCTAAAAGTTCGTGATTATTTTAAAATTCCTGTATTTCCGGATAAGCCTGCAATCTTCCATGTTGTAAAAAAACGAATTTAGGTTTGTGTTTTCAGTAGATAGTATATAAGCAAGTGTAAATGGATATAAATCATACAAAATGTTAAATTTAAAAACAAACAAAATCCATAAATGTAGTTAAAATGAAAGAATTGTCGACGTCAGACGTTTCGGTTTTAATAAACCATTTTCAAGACAAAATTCATTTTAACTACATTTATGGATTTTTGTTTGTTTTTCAAAATTTCTACATATATATATATATATATATATATATATGATATATAGTGCTTCAGTAAAAAAAAAAACCCAAAAACACCAGTCTAACAGGGTATTTTATAGTAAGATTAATATTTTTCTTTTAAATAATATAACATTCATTATTTTTTTAAAAATTAAAGCATTAAGAGGTCATTTGATAAAAATTGCCTGAGGATTAAGTAGCATTTTCAACTGATCTCCTGATTTTTAAATTATACATATATATATATATATATATATATATATATACAAGGGTATGTAAAAAATTATCCACACTTAAGCCATGTCATATCTTTATATAAGATTGTGGATTTCCCTCATGTATATATATATATATATATAAAACAAAGATTGTGTTCCAGTAAAAAAAAGTCTTTGTAATGATTATGCTTCAAATCAAGAGATAAAGCATTAACAATAATTAATAAGTTTAAATGTTCACTTATCTTGGCTCTACTCTGAGTTTCATGGAAATACACTGACTCTTCAGAAGAATTAATTGTAAAATTGTAGAATTTTACAATCAAGTGATCTGAAGTGTTAATGTAATTAAATATACACACACACACATGCAAACATGTATGCATGTATATGTTAGTGCATACACATACATACATATATATAAAGTGCTTTGAAGATTTCTAACTCTGATGGGCAAAATTCAATTTGCAGTAATTTCTTTATAAAATAAAATACTATATCACTTCCAGATGGAAAAGGATTATATTTGGGATAAAGACTAAAATCAAGCAGTACATATATCTTGACTTTGCTAATTGTACTTTTTTAATAGTCCTCAGTTACTGCTAGTTTCGTTACCACTGAGTCTGAGTGTATCTGTATTGCCAGACCCAGGGATTGAACTCACAATTACTATACCACCAAATTCATGAGCCAACACTTTAATCCTCTGAGATATAGTTCCATGGGATTAAATAAAGGACTTAGTGTGAAATTCCCAAAAGATTACCAGGATTGACAGACACCTGAAATAGGTTAGACACTTGTAGTGGAATGAGAACAGTTTACCCCTGTAAATTAAATAATGGATTCATTTCGGAATTCCATGTAGGTTACCTGGATTGACATACACCTGATGATGGCTAGAGGGCACAACAGCCGAAACGTTGTGATTACTACAGCAAAGATGAGGAAAATAGTCTGAATGTAAATAGTGTAAATATTGATAAATCCTCATTTCAGAAATTTAGACAGAAATGAAAGAAAGTGAGTTTCACAAAAAATAAAAATTTGTGTATTTTGGTAGAATTTTTTTATAAATTTCATCCAATGCAAAGCTTTATAGTCACTTTATAGTCACTTAAGGTAAAGAGTGACTATTTAAATAGTTATGATAATAAAGTGTATGATATAAATGAAAGAAGTGGCCATGATTGACCTTTGACTTGAAGAGATTAAGATTCTCATTTTTAGGTAAACACCTAGTCTGGTGGCTGTTCCACAAAGTAACAGTTCTTGAAGAAAAAGCAGTCTGAGCAAAACTTTCTGCTTACATTTAGAATATCGAGGAAATGAGTGTAATCCAACTCCATGCAAGTGGCATAGTGATTCCTAGCTACAAAAGTCTAAACTGCCTGAAATATGCCCTGTGAGTATTAAATTCTCCAATTCTCTTTCTTCATTGTCTCAGAAATTTCAACTCTCTCTTTCTGATCCTAAGACAAGTGTTCTTGTTGTTTTCATTTTACTTAAAACGTTTCTGTTGCTCACATGTCCTGTCAATGGTATTCTCAGCATCATTCAGTAGAACAACATCTCTACTGCCTCAAGTTCATTGTAACCTAGGGAAGGTTACTGAATAGAATAATCAAACAAAGGTTGATAATGAACAATAATACTGAGGACAAGAACAATACATATAAGATTCGCCAGCAGCGCGTAGAAGTAGTAGTCAACTGCTAGAAGTGAGTCAAATGAATTCCACAATGCATCTCAAACTGCAGACTAACATACAGTATTAACTACTGTTTTTATGTGAATTGGGACATACCCATTATCATCAATAGGTATGCTACAATAAGTCCCTTTATCCATAGTTAGTTGGAAAAGAAATGCCTTTCCCATTAGTATTTGAGCAAAGTGAACACACACTGTTTCAGCTAAAATTTTAACTTGTTTCCACAACTCCATGTTGTTAATCATTTGACCACCAATGTTTATCTTATAATGAATTAAAATTATATTAATTGGTTGTATTAAAAGATGCCTCATTTTGGATTAAAAATTGCCAATTATATCATACTGCAATATTGACACATACCCAGGAGAGTTCAAATTCAGCAATTGGACATCATCTTATTGATAATCCAAACTGTGCCAACAATGATTTCATTTGAGGATTTACTCTATTTATAGGTGAATGTGCTCAATATCAGGGATAGAGTTTTTGAAAATAGAAAAGTGGACACTGAGGTCAAGGTCTAGTAGCAACAGTCTGTTTCATGTTTGCACACAATATACATATTAATAATATTATTATTATTTCTTTTATTTTATATTCATATTCTTTTCTTTTTCTTATTTTTTTTCTTCTATTTTATTTTATTTTGTTGGTAATCTTTAAAATAATGACAAGCATTAACTGTAAATTATATTAATCTCTAATTTTGAAATCAACCACAATATTCCTATATATATAATAATTTATTCTTCCTTTTCTTCTTCTCCCCTTTTTCCCTCCCCCCCCCCCGCTTCCTCATTTGTTTTCTTTTATATCTCTTTTCTTCACTTTTCTCTTTGTCTTTTTTTCTTTTCCTTTTCCTGTGAAAGAACTTATTCCATAGGGAAAAATGTCTGGCACCTTACCCTACCACCCTTACTCTTAAGTATCTTAATAAAAATAGATTTAAACATATTCCTATCTCCCCCTTCCTTCTCCAATTTTGATCATATCTGTCCTCCTCCTCCCCCCTCTCTCTCTATCACCTTATATCAACTTAAAACTACCCCTCAAAAACTTATATAGAATTAATAAGATGTAAATTTTAAAACCATTTTCTTTTATGCTTGGAAATGTGACCTGAGGAATGAGGAAAAAATCCCTTTCCTGGGGAAATAAAATATCACTGGACCCTTAAGGTTGTTTTTTTTTTTAACTAAATATATATATATATATATATATATATATATATATATTTATATATATATATATATATATAGTTTAATTAAAATATATATGGTATTCAAAGATTTGAAAAATACAATAAAAAATTAAACAGATATTCTTTGTTCTTTTTAACCAAACTAGTTTGTATATATATACTAGCAGCATTACCCACCATTGCCTGGGTTTATTCAAAAAAAGATCACGAACCTCATCCAATCTGTAAAGTTAAAATAAAGAAGATTTTTCTTTAGTGCCTTTTATTTATATGGCAAAAAATTATAATGACATGAAGTGTGAAAACATTTATAACAGGAGAAATTTTTGTTGAAATTGAGGAATACTGCTCTAAAATACACTTGAAAAGCAATTGAGGCATCAAGGGATTTATAGGGTCATCCTGGGGACCCCTCATGCATTTTTAAAAATCTGAAAACTGATTTCTATCTCATTGTAAGAGCGTAACAAACATGCAAAATTTCATCAAAATCAAAGCAATTTAAATTTTTTGGGGTGGTCCCTTTGGGGCACCCTGGGGCTCCCAGTGTTGAGAGAAATGAAAATCAATATAGCGTATAATAAGCGTGACAGTAAGTTGCATACACTTATCAAGTTTCTTTAAAATCGGCCTTAGTGTTTACACTTCAAGTCTGAAAGTTTAAAATAACCAAACTAATGGAAATTCCCATTTAAACATTATATTTATCGATTATCGGTTATTGATTTTTGAAAAATGCCTTTTTTTCGCAGACACACCCAGTATCAAGTACAATCTATGTTCCAAATTTGGTGGAAATATGCCTCTATGGTTCTCGAGTAGTTCACAAACACACACACACACCCACATAGACACACACACACACACACAGTTTTTTTTTGTATATATATATATATATATATATATATATATATATATATATATATATATATATATATATAGTTAAGTAACAAAAATCTTGGTAATCTGTATGGATAATCCCAAGGAGGATGAAATCCTGAGAGCTCAGTGTTAAGTCAGAGTGAATAATTTAAAAAAAAAACACTTTAAGGCTCCATTAGTTATAATTTATTTCACCAGAGAATTTTATTTTTCTCTGGATCTTCAAACTTCACTTTCAAAGGTGAAAAGAGAATTTAAAATTTACACTTTTGAAGGGCAGTATTAAGCTTATATAAGATGACATAGAGGGTGGTGAGAAATAGTGTGAGAGACATGGTCGAGTTTAGAGAGGGAAGGGAGAGTTTTAAAATTGAGGAGGAGGGGTAAGGATCAGACACTGACCTATTTAATCAGTCAACTCAACGAAAATGATATGAGGAAAAGGAAAAAAGAGAAAAAAGTGGGAAAGGAAAAAGGGGAAATAAAGAGATAAGTGATGTATGTTGGTTTTTTGGAGGAAGGAGTGGAGTGGTGTAGTTTTAGCAATTTAGATAAACACAGATTTTAACATTTGATAGTAATTTAAATGTTTAAAAACTCCACAAAGAAATTTGATTTAATGCTTGTTAGCAATTTAAATATTTAACTTCTCCACAAATGAATTAGGGATTTAATATAATCCGAATATTATATTAATAAACAAATATAAAAAAATAAAAATTTACTAATAGTAACATTTTAATATTGTGAATGACTGTTAAGGTAAAATCTTTATCAGAGTCTAATTCATGAATTTAATTTGAAGCTATTTTCAGATTGGTAATATTTCTTAATTAAAGTTTAGGTTTCAAATCAAGATGGAGTAAGACTTGAAGATAATAGTAAAAAAATTTACTGTTTTTACATACACACACCACATACATATTTACGTAAATACACATACATTCATATACATGTACAATTACATAATAACCACATACACGCATATACATATTACCACACACATCCATCTTTATACATATTTAATTTTTTTCTTTAATTTTACAGTTAATGTTAGTGAATTTAAGTGTTTAAATTTCGAAAAAATATTTTTAATTTTAATATTTTTAATATCATGAATAATGGTTAAGGAGTAAATTTTTTTAATTTAAATCTAAGTGATCAATTTAAACTGAGATTATCTCCAGATGAGTAAAATTTCTAATTTTTCAAGTCTAATTAGAAATTATTTCAAGAGAAAGTAAGATTAAAAGGTAATAAAAAATTCTGTCTTTCCATTAGAACTCTATATATACAAACATACACCCATATATACATATATATGCATACACTATATCTTATACATATATTCATATTCATCACATATATAATTTCGTTAATAAATATAGATATATAAATATATATGTAACCCCATACACATGAATTGATATATATATACATATGCCTACCTAAATTTATGAATACATACATATATACATATTTACACACATATCCACATATATATATATATATATATATATATATATATATATATATATATATATATATATATATATATATATATATATTCACAAACTCACATCTATCCAACAAATATATATATATATATATATATATAAATATATATTTATATTTTATTATATTCATATACACTTTTCAAAATTACACATTTATATATATATACATATTTTAAATTCACATATCGTCAGACAAATTTTTTCGTCTGACATGATCACAAAGCTAAATATAAACCCAGGGTCACAAACTTATCTATCCAACCAAATATGTTAGCTCTATATCTGATATTGATATATGTATATAAATAAAAGAAAGAATAAGTACCGCGTTCATATAATATATAAATAATTATACATATATATATTTATTATATTCATATACACTTTTCACAAAAACACATATATATATATATATATTTATATATATATATATATACATATTCACATAAATTCACATATCCATATGCAAGCCCAGGTATACATATTTTTACACTGAAACCTGACGTCGGTTGAATGTGTGTCTGAATTTAAAAAAAAAAAAAAAAAAAAAAAATTGTTAACGGTAAAAAAATTTTCCTCATATCTAAATATACACAGTAAATTTTAGAATCCATTATATTATGTAGGATTATTTTAACATTAAGTTTAAGTATGTATATGATGTATATTTTTTTTTTTTTTTTTTTTTGTATATGACGTATGTAAATATCTACACACACACACACACACACACACATAATGCTAATATTTAAAAAGATATAGTAAAATAAAATATTTCAAATATATAAATATACAAAAAAAATCTTTAATTTTAAAAATATCTACCATCGTATATAAAATACATCTACACACACACACATATATATATATATATATATATATATATATATATATATATATTCTTAGCTGAAATGTTTTTATCCTCTTTTGAAACATGGGAACTTTATAAAAACACATGCAAATATATATATATATATATATATATATATATATACTTATGTATAAGCTTGCTTCATGTATAGTGCAACCCTGAATTTTTGGGGGAAAAATCTGATTTTTTTTATATAGCTCATGTATAATGCTACCCCAGCTTCTGAGCAATACTAGTATGCCTACCATAATCAACTATTGTAGTACTGGGCTTCATCCTGGACATATTTTATAGCAAATAAACAGTCTTCATTCATTTTTTGTACAAAGCTACTTCAAAATAGTTAGAAAAACCACTTACCATAAAATATCTGATACAATGATTTAGATACCATACTTTTGTTTTTGCTCATGCCCGACTACAGTAACTCCTTTACCCTGGGCCTATCTCCCATGTAGCTTAAGTCTCTTCTCTTTTGTTGCTACATGAAGACCAAAACCTCATGCACTATGTCTGCCACTTAAAATCAACAAATACCTTATATAAATGAAGAAAATTCACCTAACAAGACCCGCCTATTTCATTTTTTTTATTACATCTTTCCAATTTCCACATGAGATGTTGTTTATTGGGATTAAAATTATGAATTGAATTTAACTTTAGGGAGTTTATTCATAATTTTAATTATGAATAAACTTAAAATAAAATTAAATAGATCTTGTCAGCTGAATTCCACAAAACCTTTTGGGATGAATTCTTGCTCCTTAAATACCTTATATATAAATCTATATATGTACTGGAGTCATACGCAATATATCTTTGTCATTCAGCTTGAAGGCTTAGAATTTTCTTTTCCATGCGGAAATCGAAATAACTTTGAATACCTGTGAGTCATAAGCTATCAAACTGATTTATAGAAGCAAATTATATTCTTTGAGATTTTTGAACTTAATAAATTTGGTTTTGCATCTGATTGTGTTTGCTATAAATTTTCCTCATGCTAAGATTTTTTCTCTCAGAACAGTTGCCTGGCAAATTGGAAGAATCATGGTAATTCTCAAAGACCACTGATCAGCAAAAATAAAACCTTATCACAAACTGGCTAAATTAAACCTACTTTTTCAAAGAATTAGCACAATAAAATAAAAATTTGGGAGCCTACTGTTGTAGCGTATGTACAAACAATAATGTGTATGCCCCAATTCACATAAATACAGTAGTAAATACTGTATGTTGGTCTGCAGTTAGAGATTCATTGTGGAATTCACTTGACTCACTTTTAGCAGTTGACTACTTCTTCTATGCACTGCTGGTGAATCTTATATGTGTTGTTCTTGTCCTCAGTATTATCATTCATTACCAACCTTCGGATGATTATTCTATTCAATTACCTTCCCTAGGTTACAACACCTACCAAAAATAAAATTAAATTTAGTGAACAAAGATAGATGTAAAGAAAATATTTTGGGAAGTGACTTCATATGATACAAGAAGATATTTCTACAATGTACACAACTCGGTGCGAGCATACATACCAGAAAAGGTAGATTACATTCTATTATTTCATGTGTTTTACATTAATGACCCTATTCTTTTTAGTTCTACATTGGGGTGCTGAAAACCTCCCAAAATTTGACATTATATTTGGTAAAGCTTCTATGGTCAGGCTGTGCAATTTTCAGCATTCTCTTGTATTGTAGCCAATCCATTATTCAGCCTGAATAATTAATCCACTACAATGGGCTCCTACTATGGTAATGGTGCTAATGGTCATATTAGCCATTTCCCTATAAGGAAACCTTTGGCATTCATTCGACCTTGCCTACCGAATGCTCCTTTGTGGCCGAGACGGTAAGGCATGTCAGCGTAAATGACGGTTCCATATAGGATGCAGGTTCGAATCCTGTCAAAGGACGAATATTTTCTATGAAAATTTCTCGGACATTCAGGCCGGTAAATGTTATTTAATACTGTTTATTATAAACAGAGCATTTACTTAAATACTTGTATCTATAAAAAAGAACGTTAAACATAAAATGTCTTTAATAAATAAATATATATATATATATATATATATATATATATATATATATATATATACACACACACACACACACACATGTGTATGTATAGAAAGACACACAGTATAAATATTACATTTTTGTGATCTTATTGAAAATTGTGTAAAGCATAAGTTTAACTAAAAGTTTCATGGTAATAAAACCAATTTTTCAAACACTTGGCACATTTTTAATAATGTCCCAAAAATGTAATATTTACGCACTATTTGGCATTGTCTGAAAAACATTGAACCCTGTATTCAAAAAACTCAATATAAGCCGATATCTAGCTGAATTGTATTTCCACTGAATGATTCATTGTTTATATTGTTTTTTTAATCATTTCACCCTAAGCAAAGCAATAAAGCCACTAAGACGCATGAGTTTACTGAGTGTGAAAGACTATAAGAAAAAGAAAAACATTGTTAAGGAATGAGAACAACAAAGAACAGAAATTAAGAAAACAGAAAATAACAATTGACATTGCATTAAATTTTTGAAGAACAAAGTTGACTGGAAAGCAAGAATTGAGAAGAGAGTTCCACAAGTGAGAAGTGTGACAGAAGAAACTGTTAGCATAGAACCTATGGTTATATCAAGCCAATTCAACTGTAAAATGGTAAGACCTTTTTGTCAGTTTCATCGTGCTTGGAATAAAATTTCTCTTCAGAAATTGATGTGGCAGATTACTTCCACAGCAAAGTAAACAAATCGCAAGTCCAAATTCGAAGATCCAGGGGTAGAAAGAAATGTTAAAATCTTGATTCGCAGGTCCTATATCATCAATTCCAATACATGTTAACAGTCAGAAATCCAACACAGCAGCTGATGGCTGTGGTTGCAAAATAAACAAACTTGTTTTTTCTCCACAATTCAAGAACACCAACTGCTTTTATCAACAGAACACTTTTTTTTCAATATTAACATGATATGTCCCAGAAAGGGATATATTTGTTCGAAGTAGCAAAGTGGTTTTGGCTACTGTAACCGGGTAGGACAATCTAGCAGTTAACCATAATGGACTGGTATTTGTCGTAGTCATAGTCAATATGTGTAGGCAATAGGCGTAGACAATGTACCTCCACATCAGTCTGTATTTATGGCTGACACCAGCCAATCATATTACTGTGAGGGGGAACCTAGGTGTATGCATATTCATTACATCATAACATATCCAAGATACATTTATGGCAATACCTAGAATTGACTTGTTTTTATATTGGACTAGCAGAGTGGCCCAGCATTGCCCGTGCTTGATTCAAAATCCTACGACTCATACAGCAATCGCTATCACTTGACTTAAAATATTTTTGCCCTTCCTTGCCTTTAAAGGAGTGCCCTTTGTCATGCTGATGTTGCTACATGCCTTGCTTCTTGCCTATCTCACACTGCAAATTTTTTCTAAGCTCTATACTAAACATTAAATCTGTTACAAAAAAAGAACTAAACAAAATGAACACAAAATGATCAGCTTTAAAAAAAGGACTTGTAACTGGAAAAAACGAAGGAAAAAAGAATGCTAACAACATACTTTTTCACACCCAACCCAGTTCTGCATAATCAGAATCAACGTTGAGTTTAAGCAAACGATTGAGCCAATTGGAGTAAAGTGCCATGCAGATTTAAATTTTTCCCACTTTTGATGAATGCAGCTATTGATTTTTTTTGCATGCTGGCATGCTAGTTAAAATTCGTGTCAGTCAGCTGTTGGCTCTCATGCTGGCCAAAAGAATCTTCCTGCCTATTTGTGACAGCCAGCTATAGGCTCTCACTCTGGTCAGTAGAAAATGGCCGCAAACTACATGAAAACTGCCGTAGAAGCATGAAAAAATCGATTATTTCCACTATCAATGGGAGTTGGGAAATACAAAGTCAGTCTTGGCCTTCCCACTAACTTGGAGCATGCGCATGTAAATTTTGGTGCAAATCCGTCAAAAAATTGCAGCCATGCATTCATTACACACACACACACACACACACACATCCTGCTTTTATAGATAGATATATTCCATCTTGAGCATATCATGCAGAACACATGCCCTTTTTCTCAGTAAGTAACTTTCTTTTTCACCACATTTTCAGATGTAGAATACATGTGACATGTTGTTGCTTGACAAGATAATTCACCATTTTCTTCACTACAGACCTTGTCACCAATCTAGTAGTACACTTAAGTTCATAAAGTCCAGGTACCAAAGAGCAAAGCTCATCAGAACAATTACCATGAAAATATTTATGGAAAAGGGGCAAGAAAGATATGTTATGGTGGTGGGAAAGTGGCTCAAGCCGAGATGCCAGGTCAGGATTCGTCTTTTTATTTTATCAGGAATCACTAAATATATAGCAGGGACACCAGACCAGATGTGGCAGCAATATTCAATGCATGAATGAATGGCAGACTTATGAAGGTGCAATTTTCTGGCGAGAATAATTGTCTAGCATAACACAGTGAACTAAATTTCCTATAAGTAGATAATATATATATATATATATATATATATATACTATATATATATATAATATATCATTTTATCTAAATTAGGAGAGATTGTTGTCTGAAATTAAAATATATGTGCTTACTATTTATTCATTATTAAATGAGATAATATTTTCATCATTTTCTTTCTTTCTTAATATTTTCTAAATTAGGATTATTCCATCTCCCAGTTCATTTTTTTTTTCAACATAATGTTTCTTTTTTTTTTTTTCTTAACATCTGCCCACTCTTTTTTTTTCTTAACATCTGAAATCTGCTTTTTCCTTAACATTTGTTTCCTTTTCTTAATCTGCCCACTTTTCTTTTTTTTGTTTTCTTAACATCTGCTCCTGTTTTTTTTTCTTTCTTAACATCTTTTTCTTTTTTTTTTTCTCCCACTTTTTTTTTTTCTTTCTTATCTGCCCACTGTTTCTTTTTTTCTTTCTTAATATTTTACTTCTTTTTTTTTCTTTCTTAACATTTCACTGTTTTTTTTTTTTTTCTTTCTTAACATCTGCCCACTGTTTCTTTTTTCTTTCTTTCTGCCCACTGTTTCTTTTTTTTCTTTCTTAACATCTGCCCACTGTTTCTTTTTTTTTTTTAACATCTGCTCCACTATTTCTTTTTTTTTTTTCTTAACATCTGCCCACTTTTCTTTTTTTTTTTCTTAACATCTGCCCACTTTTTTTTTTTCTTTCTTAACATCTGCCCACTTTTTTTTTTTTTTCTTTTCTTAACATCTGCCCACTTTTCTTTTTTTTTCTTTTCTTAACATCTTTTTCTTTTTTTTTTTTTCTTACATCTGCCCACTGTTTCTTTTTTTTTTTAACATCTGCCCACTGTTTCTTTTTTTTTTTTAACATTTTTCTTTCACTGTTTTTTTTTCTTTCTTTCTGCTCACTGTTTCTTTTTTTTTTTCTTAACATGTTTCTTTTTTTTTTCTTTCTTAACATCTGCCCACTGTTTTTTTTTCTTTTTTCTTGTTTCTTTTTTTTTCTTTCTTAACATCTGCCCACTGTTTCTTTTTTTTTTTCTTAACATCTGCCCACTGTTTCTTTTTTCTTTCTTAACATCTGCCCACTGTTTCTTTTTTCTTTCTTAACATCTGCCCACTGTTTCTTTTTTTCTTTCTTAACATCTGCCCACTGTTTCTTTTTTTCTTCTTAACATCTGCCCAACATCTGCTCACTGTTTTTTTTTTTTTCTTTCTTAACATCTGCCCACTGTTTTTTTTTTTTTCTTTCTTAACATCTGCCCACTCACTTTTTTTTTTAACATTTTTTTTTTTTTTTCTTTCTTAACATCTGCCCACTGTTTTTTTTTCTTTCTTAACATCTGCCCACTGTTTCTTTTTTCTTTCTTAACATCTGCCCACTGTTTCTTTTTTTCTTTCTTAACATCTGCCCACTGTTTCACTGTTTCTTTTTTCTGCCCACTGTTTCTTTTTTTTTTTCTTAACATCTGCTCACTGTTTTTTTTTTTTTCTTAACATCTGCTCACTGTTTCTTTTTTTCTTTCTTAACATCTGCTCACTGTTTTTTTTTTTTTGTTTCTTAACATCTGCTCACTGTTTCTTTTTTTTTCTTTAACATCTGCCCACTGTTTCTTTTTTTCTTTTTCTTAACATCTGCCCACTGTTTCTTTTTTTTTTCTTAACATCTGCCCACTGTTTTTTTTTTTTTTTTTTTTCTTAACATCTGTTTCTTTTTTTTTTGCTTAACTCCCACTTTTTTTTTTCTTTCTTAACATCTGTTTTTTTTTTTTTCTTTCTTAACATCTGCCCACTGTTTTTTTTTTTTTTTTTAACATTTTTTTAACATCTTTTTCTTTTTTTCTTTCTTAACATCTGCCCACTGTTTCTTTTTTTCTTTCTTAACATCTGCCCACTGTTTTTTTTTTCTTTCTTAACATCTGCCCACTGTTTCTTTTTTCTTTCTTAACATCTGCCCACTGTTTCTTTTTTTCTTTCTTAACATCTGCCCACTGTTTCTTTTTTCTTTCTTAACATCTGCCCACTGTTTCTTTTTTCTTTCTTAACATCTGCCCACTGTTTCTTTTTTCTTTCTTAACATCTGCCCACTGTTTCTTTTTTCTTTCTTAACATCTTTTTTTTTTTCTTAACATCTGCCCACTGTTTTTTTTTTTTTTTTTCTTAACATCTGCCCACTGTTTTTTTTTTTCTTAACATCTTTGTTTTTTTTTTTCTTTCTTAACATCTGCCCACTGTTTCTTTTTTTTCTTAACATCTGCCCACTGTTTTTTTTTTTTCTTAACATCTGTTTCTTTTTTTTTTTTTAACATTTGCTTAACATCTTTTTTCTTAACATCTTTCTTTTTTTTTTTTCTTAACATCTGCCCACTGTTTCTTTTTTCTTTCTTAACATCTAACATCTGCCCACTGTTTTTTTTTTTTTCTTCTTAACATCTGCCCACTGTTTTTTTTTTTTTCTTAACATCTGCCCACTTTTCTTTTTTTTTTTCTTTCTTAACACTGTTTTTTTTTTTCTTTCTTAACATCTGCTCACTGTTTCTTTTTTCTTTCTTAACATCTGCCCACTGTTTCTTTTTTCTTTCTTAACATCTGCCCACTGTTTCTTTTTTTTTTCTTAACATCTGCTCACTGTTTCTTTTTTCTTTCTTAACATCTGCTCACTGTCATAGCCCATAGTAGCAAATCATCCACATTCCTTCCATATTCCATTGGTGAGAAGTAAGTTTCTCTGAAAAACTTCTCCCCAAAGGATGTTTCCCACTATGACTACAATCTTAGCTTGTTGAAGTCTAGAGTCAATCATTATCTTCCCCTCCAATTTTTATAAACTACCTCTTATCATAACCCTCTACCTTGAGTGACCCCCAGGGTGAATCTTACTGTAAAAAAAATATGTACTACAGATTTGTTTGTCACTTGCCTGACTTTAACAACCTAGACATGTAACTAGGGAGTCACACCAAGTTACTTGGGAACACCCACAATCAACGATCTTCTGAGTGAACTGATTTCTGATTTACTCAACTGGAAGGTATTTCTAACTGGGCTCCATCTGCAAGGTTATGTATGAATTTTAACGAAACATCTCACCATATCATGCACAATTGGCTGTGATGCATGTATCTGATATACCCTTATCCAACTGGGTGTCATGATTGCTAGATGGACTTTCTATATTTGTACAGTAACATTCCTTACTTGGCATGCTGTTCTCTCAATAATAATAATAATACGTTTACCCAATACAAGGCTCAAGAGCAATTCAAAGTAGAGTTTTATTGAATGAGGTGTATAATATGAATGTAAGAGTAGAAAATAGGAAAAGAAGATTATGAAGATGTGGAGGATTGATATTGATTGACAGAGAGGTTAAGATTGTAGAATTCCATTTGAGAGTCAATTCAACAAAGCAGTTGTTCTTGTAGTCTGAGAGTTATTAATAACAAAAATAATAATTGATAGACGTGAAAAAATGTTTTCATAAGACAAATATAAGCTCCACCCATTTTGATCATTCTTCATTCTATAAAAACTTGTCATGTTCTTAAATAGTCTCGTCAGATTGAGACTTACATATGAATACATTCGAACTGTCAGCAGGTTTCTAAGACCAATGGATAAAATTGATTTTGAGCAAATGAAGTCTGTAGATCTGAGTGAAGACCATTCTTCTTTGAACCTTGTAGACTGGCAAGTGCTACTTTCGATTGAAATTCATAAAATCTTTCTATTAAAACAATTTTTCAGGGAAATAAATTTCTCAAATCCAATAGCAGTTATAGCTTTTTCCAGTAATGAAGGAAACTTCCTTTCTAACCTTTTGTTTGAAGTAGTGTGGAATGTCAACATCTTTGAGTTACATGTGCTATCCATTTTAATTGTTGCTGCTGTTGAAAGTCTTTAAGTGATGTGGTTTCTTTTATTTGGTGAAGTTATTTGTTTGTGATTGTGTTGCGCCAGTCTACAAGAATACTGAATGTTTCCTCATAAGAAAATGGCTAATATTACCATTTGGATTATCTAAGAGATATCTAAACTGCTAGCTGTAGATGACCACATTCTTAGATTTATAGTTAAAGGTGGTTCCATACAAATAAAGCCCATAGGGTTTAGCAAGAACCATGTTTCTTTGAATCTCGTCAACTAAGACTCAACTTGTCTAAAGTGACATAGGTGATACACCCATGGGCAAATGATCTGAAATCAGACAAGTCCATGGTGCCATGCCCTGTCCCAGTCTTTCTTGTGTTTGTTCAAATCATTGTACTAAACCCAAGTCTATTATTTTCTGTCTCCGAGGAAGGGAGAAGTAGAGGAGCCAGTATCTTTCTTCAAGACAACATGCTCGGTGGATGTTTTTGAAGTTACTTTTTACTATCCTTTACTTAAAGAGGCATGACCTACAAAGCAGCAGGTGGTTTGAATTCAGAGTTTCCTTCTCCTAGACTGGTTGCCAACCAAGACTATATGGTCCAATCTGTCCTGCTATTTTCTCGTAGGTGGAGGGAAGAGATGGATTCATACCTTGTCAGTTGGTACTCATCTTGTCTAAAGTGCCATAGGTGATACACCCATGAGCAAATGGTTTGAAATCAGAGAGGTTGATAGCACCATCCCAGTCTTGTGCTTGTTTGAAACATTATATTAAGCCTGTATTAACATGTAAGTGAATGCATCAAACTCAATTGGAATTCGAACACAGCTCTCTGATTCCTCAATCTGAGCTACTATCCATTATTCCACAATGCCACCAACCAACTGGAAATACAGAATCACAAATAAAGAACTTTACCAAATAGCAGAAACCACATCACTTCAAGAGCAGCAACAACTAAAATGAATAGAACATGTACCTCGAAGAGGGAATAACTGATAACCAAAATTTCAACATTTTCCACTACATTAATGATAAAGTTTGGGCTGGAAAGAGCTATAACAGTTAGGAGAATTGAGAGACCTGCTTTCTTGAAGAATATGTTTTAAGAGAAAAATTTTATAAATTTCTACCAAAAGCAGCACTGACTGCTTGGTCAATGAATGCCAAGGTTTCCTTATGAGGAAACGGTTAATATTACCATTACTATTACCATAGTAACATACTCCCAGCTTCCAAAGCAAAGTGGTATATTGATTAATGTATGAACAAGTCATTGTTTTCATTATCAAGGCATGCTACTGGGAAATCAAGTCTACTCAGAGGTGCATTCTGTTGGCACTGATAGTCTTGAAGATTAGAAAGCTTTGTTGACATATTTTCTTTTCAGATTCTGAATTTTACACTAAAATTATTTGAATCAGTTTGTTACATTTTTTTTTTTCAAATCATTTTACCCCAAGCAAAAAAATATAGCCACAAAGATGCAAGGGGTTACTAACTGTGAAAGAAACTGATAAAACTTTATTGGAGAGAGAGGATATTAAAAGAATAAGATTCAAAGAGACAAAAGATGACAATTTATATTAGATTTGAAGTCTTGAAGTTTAGAGTTGACAAGAAAGGAAGAACCCAGAAGCAGGAAACTATTAGAACAGGGGTGGCTCAACTGCAGCTCCTGAGCCACATGCGGCTCTTTGACTTTTAATATATGGCTCAGGAAATTTTGGGGGGCTGAGTTCCCTTTTTCATTACAGCTAATATAAAAGGCAAATAAGAAAAATTTCAAAATTTATAATTATTTACTGGGTATGAATTGAGACCATATTGGATTAAAACATAAGTTTAATTTTAATGTCCTTGTAACGAAAACGTATATGTAAATTTTCTTCATATCTTGCAGCTCTCAAACACCTGAACTTTATCATATGTGGCTCTTATATTATATTACTACCATATCTGATCTGGTGCTCTGACTATATATCTCGAGATTCTCAGCAAAAAATCTAAAAAAAGGGTCTGTAATATTATCAATCCTGACCTGGTATCTCAACTTCAGTCACTTTCTCACCATTGTAACATAGATTTCTATAAATATTTTCATGGCAATTATTATAATGTGCTCTCCTCCTTGGTACCTCAACCACATGAATTTAAGCGCACTACTAGATTGGCAATTAGGTCTCTTCTTTTTATTGGTGAATTAGCTAAATGTAACTGTAAGTTCTATTCTAATAGTTTATTTTCCCACACTTCTCACCTGTGGAAATCTCTTCCAGCTTCTTTCTTCCTTGCTGCTTACAATCTCTGAAAATTTAAATGCAACATTAATTTCTATCTTGTGCCTTTCTGTGACTTGTTCCTTCATGTCCTTTGTCCTCATTAAAGTTTTTTCATCCTCTTCCACTCTCAGTGACCCCTTGCATTTTAGTGGCATTATCACCTTGCTTGGAGTGAAATTTGTTTGTTTTTTTAAGTTACACTAGCCATAACATTATAAGTATAACATTCAAAATGAGCATGCTTACCTGGATAGTAATGCATATCATAATTTCTTTTTTATTCAATATGTCTCTTTCTATTGATTTTCATTTTATTTCTCTTAATTTTCTTCCTCTTGTAATAAATTTCTGCATTTCGGGGGAATGAGAAAACATTATAAACAAATAGAAATTCATCTTTCTATAACCTTATATAAAATTGTAAATATATCATTCTATTCATTTCTAGGCAAAAAAAAAACACACACACACACGCATGTCTATATATGCTTTTATATAACAATCACAAGCCCTGTAAACCATTAGGATCATAGAGCATCATATGTAATGCGGCCAAGGCAGCAGTTGATTGTGTATAAGGCAAAATAGTCTGACAGATCCCTTTTTAAGATGGCTTTAAATTCAGAGTTGTCCTTCTTATAGACTGGTTGCTATCCAAGGCAAGAGAGATTGTTGTGCCTTGCTATTTTGCCTACAGTTGGAGAAAGATGGATTCATGCCTTTTCCAAAGGAACTAAACAAAACAGACTTGGACAGAATTTGAACCCAAAATGCTGATTTCCTTTTCTATAGTGATAACCCTTACACTGCCCACAAATTCAGTTTTATGTTAGATTAGACATCTGTCAGACTTCAGAGACTATGTAGTTGTTCTGTGAGTGATGTTTCAGGCACAGTGTCAAGATTGCTTCCTCCAGTTTTCAAGGCCAGGATAGGTGGGTATGGAGGATAGACTGTTACCCATGCAATAGGTTCTCACTCTCCACATCAGAGAAATGGTTTAGTGGAAACTCAAATTCCAATACACATAGTTCCAGTGCTGTTTCAAAAGTTACCAGGATATTGTTGAATACAGCCACGAAATGCCTTAGGGATTTTGACTCCAGATTTTTCCCAAAGTTGACTCCCAAGACCATTCCCATGAATGGATACAGAGCCTGCTATCCCACATACACAATGGTAAATCAACCCCATTCCCTTCATATTTCATTAATAAGAAGTAAGTTCCACTCAAATAGTTCTTCCTAAAAACTGCTGCTTTGTGGAACACACTCCTAGCAGGATGTTTTCCCAATGATTATAATCTTGACCTCTTCAAATTTGGGTTAACCATTAACTTTCCTGTATAACCCCAAATGCACTTCATGTTTTCTTATGCTCATACAACACCACACAGTAATCTTCTACTTTGAGTGGCTCTTGTGCCTTGTATTTGATGAACATTAGTATCAAAAAAGAAGTTTAAATCAGTGTATTCTTTCACTTAGTGTGTACCTTACTCTTTTTGAGTAGGTACACATCTACTTATCATCTCTCAGCTGCGTCTCTGTCAAAGGACAGAGGGGCAAATGAGAAAATTATACTGAAGAGGGGCCCAGCCCTGGGGAACAGCCGCCTGAGGCTGCGCCCTCCCATTGCACCAGAGGGAGTGATCAGTGCTCACACCAAGGCCAGCGCAACCGACGGTTGGGGGGGGGGCTGTGGGGAATTTTTCTTCCTGTCCCGGGAAAATACACGCTTGGGTCCCCACCTAAAAATAGACCTTGTGTTACATCTCATCCTAGTGAGGGTGGGGACAGAGCAAATACCATGTATTCTTTCACTTAGATGGGCTACTTTCCTGGGTTTATGAGCCCTGTCTACACAATGTGTACATGCATATAAATGCACACACATAATTTCATTTATGATATTTAATTATGCATATGCATTTATATATTTAGTGTATTGGGGCAGCAGTTTAGAATGGCTCATGATCAAACATAATAGACATTCGTTGTCTGTTATATTTAACAATATATGCTTGAATAATCTATATATTTGTATAAATAGCCATATTTATTTGTGTACAAAAACCTTCAGCAAGATATTCACAAGGATCTTGATGTTAATATCTCTGAAAATGTTGCCATGGAATTTCATCTAATGTTTTAATAAATTTGGTTATATCTGTCTAACTAGGGCAGGCCCCAAAAGTCATCAAAGATATCACACAAAGAATTAAGTAGCAATTTATGCAAGAACTGCAGATGATACCCAACATACCACACCTGCACAAAACAAGACCCTAGCAAGATTAAAAAACACATCCATGCTGCCTATATTTAAGATGAGATCAAGTGTTGTCATTGCTTGAAAATGACTTGCAGCCATTATATATATATATATATATATATATATATATGTTATACTTTGCTTTAAACTAGATCTCTTTTTGATTCACTCTTGATCAAAATCTGTCGTATGAATATAAACTCAAAACAAAAGATAAAAAAGTTGTTCTCTGGGCTCCAAGTAGCTAGAGGAGCCCTTTATTCTATGAAGTAGCTTTTTCTGAGATAAAAGAGGACAGGTTCAATTCCTGTCAGAGACAACATTTTTCTTTAGTAGGGCTTCTCAATTTTTTTAATTTCACTTTTAATAAAATAAATAAGATAGCAAACATATGGAACCCCCCCCTAAATATCACATTTATTGTAATGAAAAATAATGTCGGATAAAAAAAGTACTCTTGTTTATGTTTCAGGTACAAAGCTAACAAGTATAGTCTCGTAGAAGTCGCAAGAAAAATTATGATAAATGAATAGGTAAATGGATATTCCTGAAAACTTTCAAATGTAAAAGCCTAATTACTTAGTGGCATCAATGGAGATTCATTTTTTATATACTGAATTGAATTGTTCACAATGAACAAAAGACATTTTTAGTTCTTTCTGCTTTACTTTAAAAGCCTGTCTGACATAAATAAACAGCTTACTCCCAATGGTGAAAATGCAGAAGCTCCTTGGATGCAGGCATTAATTATTTTATGAGACTCAAATCAATTTTCATCAATTTTTGCCATCAGTATATATGAGTGGATGTTGAAAAGTTCTTGGTTTTTCCTCCTATCATTCTCTATGTCACACTTTTGATACAAGAGTTTACCATTCGTGATAAAATATAAGAGTGACTTTTTTCCCTAAAAATATATCTAAAAAATATCTCCTGGATCTTATCTGTAAATCTAGCATGTGACTCAACTCAGGTGATGCCAATATAAACATTACACTCAGTGATGATCAAAAGCCAGAGATGATTTCCGAGGCACCAGGTGCAGAATTTCACATTCACTCTCTGTCTATATTTTTTTTTGCAACTCTGACCATGCAGCCATGTTTTTAGATATTTCTTTCTGCTTATCTATTTGGTAAGAAAACCCTGCTTACAGGACGTCTTTTTGCTATCAATGCGCTGTTTGCGACTCGTTTTGTGATTTTCTTCCTGATTATGATACAGTGAAATTTTTAGTATTCCCATTGAAAATTGCACTACTGAGGTTTTATCTTGGATCAAAGCTTTCATGTGTGTGCGCTTGGCAGTGAGAGTTGAATGAACAAAACCTAAATCTCAAAATAACTTTTTATTTCTGGTTGAAAGAGAGTTCAAAATAGCAGTATTTTGCAGGGGAAAATTTTGGCAGTATTTTGCAGCAAGAATTGTGTAGCCTTTCAAGCTGGATTTGAAAGGAGAGGCAGCAGAAAATGAAACGTAAGAAAGAGGGCTGTCCATGAAGGTAGAGGCCACTGAAATGAAAAAATGGAAATGAGGCCAGATAGGGCTTGCTCAGCATTTTTATGGATTCTGGAACTTCTTGCCATTCCCTGCTGATTACTTTCATTGCTACTTCTGCTGAATCAAGCAAAGTAAAGAAACCCCCACATGCCACAATAGCCAACACGTGTTTCTATAATCATTTCTCCCAGCTAGACCAATATGACAGTTTGCATCATAACATATGCCTCTTATTACCCATTTGTAATGAGTGTAAGGATGCCCTAGGCTTTTATTTAAAATAGTGTAGAAAGTCTATATCTTAATTATGTCATTATTTTCTCTTCAAGTCACATGTACTATCCATTTTAGTTGTTGCTGCTGTTGGTAGTCCTTAAATCATTTGGTTTCTGCTATTTGGTATTGTTCTTTGTTTGTAGTTCTTTAACGCCAGTCCACAATGTTCAGAGAAGGATGGTCAACAAGATCCACATATATATAGTTACAAATTAGCAAACTATAAAGATATGAACTCCAGGTTAAAAAAATTTAAAAAAATAGGATTCACTCAGATAGGAACACATGAATAGGTACCGACATACAACAAACACAAGACTAACATTTGTAAATAAATTTTATATAACAAGATGCAAAATGTGGGAAAAGTATGGAGTAATAGATATACAATTAATAAAAAACACTCAACTGATTTTAGATGACAGTTCAAACGTTTGTGTTTCAAGAATTTAGAGTTTGAATATTTGTAATGAAAGACAGACAAAGTTGTTGTAGAATGTTCACAAAATTTGGTTGTTCTTTCTTCCACAATGTAAAATATAGGATTCTGGAATAATGTTTGTGTTCTGTTTCCCCTTGGTTAATTGGACGGCATCCAAGATGAAAGTAAGATGATTTTTTGTATTTAGTTGGGTACAATATTCCTTTATCCTTTACTGATTAAATAGTCAAATATATCCAAGATCTTCAGGATTAAATTTTTTTATACAAGTAACGGAATAGGTTTGTCAGTATATTTCTCATCCTTCACAATCACATGATGAGAGTCTATTTTTTATATTTTTCTTGTGAACTGTTGTCGTTGGATGTCATCAAGAAACTAAAGTCACAATACCAAAATCCCATTTGGTGATGTATGCCACATGAGCATAATTTACTGATTCTTACTCCTTTTTTTAGGAGGTCATTCTGTTTGTTGACAAGTGACCCCAAATTTCTTTCTGCCCTCTCTTATTCGAAATACAAGTCAGTCTAGATAGGTAGTAAAACAAAAAAATAGGGAAGGAGGAGAAGAAGAAACACTGAGACAGCATGTTTCTTAATAAATTTATTGTATAATATATATAATATATTTTCTTTTTATATGTTATTTTTATAGATACAAATATTTAAATACACGCTCTGTTTATAATAAACAATATTAACTGCATTTAACAGCATGAATGTCCAAGAAATTTCATAGAGAATATATGTCCTCCAACAGGAATTGAAACTGTATCCTACACAGGACAATCATTTGGCCTGACATGCTATACCATTTAGCTACAAATGAAACATCTGATTAGTAAAGTCAGATTATTGTTTTTAAACAACAAATTTCCCATGATTTTTCTCAAACAATCATATCTGCATATTTTAACAAATGACAACATATATTATGAAATGGACTAAGTCCAACAATTATTTTTAATATATTTTCTGTTTATATGTTAATTTTATAGAGATAAATATTTAAGTAAATGCTCTGTTTATAATAAACAGATTTAACTACAATTAACAGCCTGAATGTCCAATAAATTTTGTAGAAGATATGTGTCCTCTGATAACAATTGAACCTGTATCCTACACAGAACCGGCATTTGGCCTGACATGCTATACAATTTAGCTACAGCTAAGCATCTGGCTAGTAAAATCAACAAATTTCAAACAACAAATTTATGTTGATTTTATTTTTTACCATTTAGCTATATATATGTGTGTGTGTGTGTGCGCACACACACACACACACACATATATATTAATAAAAAATTGAAAAATTACTAGGATCCACTTTGATTATATACCAATAGATTTGTTACCTTTACAATATATATATATATATATATATATATATATATATTATTAAATTTCTGAGACTAATTCTGAAGATAAGACAAATTGCCTTGATAAAGTCAAATGATGAAATGCATTGACAAAGACTAAGAATTATTTTACAACTGTCTTTCTTATCTTTTTAAATATATATATATATATATATATATATATATATATATATATATAGATAACTAGACTCATTTCCCTGACGATCCGTTTAGGTGAAACCTAGGTAGGTTTGTCTGGCTCACTAGGTGTATCTATATATATATATATATATATATATATATATATATATATATATACACACACACACACACACATATATATATATATATATATATATATATTCACAATCTGAGTGGATTAAAGCATTAGTTCATGAATTTGTTGACATTGTAATTGAGTTCAATCCCTTAGCCAAGCAGTGTGTCCATTTGAACTCAGTGGAAACAGAGTGAACAATAACTGGGAAGTACTAAATCAGTAATTATTAAGAACAAGAGAAAATATCCCTAGACACGGTCAACAGAATAAAAACAATCTAGCCCCATAGATTAAATAGAGTTTAGATTGAAATTCCCTGAATGTTACCCTGATCAACAAGCACATGATGAAGGCTGGGGAAGGAATGATGGTCAAAAACATCATGAAAATAACCACAAAATGGAGGGCAATATTCTACATGTAAATAATGTAAACAATGATAATTCCTCATCTGAGAAATTCATGCACAATCTCTTTTTTTCATATATAAACAAGTTAATTTCACTTAATACTTTCTAATGACCAAATATTTGCCAAATAAAACATTTCCTGTAATTGCTAGATTAACTATTACATCTCAGGAAAATTATATATATTGTCTTATTGATTAACAATTTTTACACAGTGCATCCATAAGTGTTCAATGTCAAGCCGAGAGCTTTCCAAACTGGTGCACCCTCACATTTTAGTGTAATTAATTAAGCATTCTTTCTTTGTTTCTTAACTAAATTTTTCATTGTATAATTTCTTTTTCACATACATTTTGAATGATATACTTGGCTTGGCTAACAAATCTTAACTAATGTCTTGCAGAAAATTTTGTTTTAAAATGTTTATCATAATGCAAGATATCTGGAAAGCTCTGATTGCAAGCAGACATTACCAAATTGATATTTCGCAACATTTTAGTGCAATTAGTTACCTATTCTTTCTTTGTTTACTGTTTTCATCAGATAACATATTTGTTATGAATAATCAAGAGTGGTCTCCCCTTGTTTTGTTACTCTCCTCTTTGAGAGAGCTATTTCTGTTTACTGGGACGATATAAGGACACTATATGCAAACTTTGTATTCTCAGTTGAATAAATCTTTCTTAAGGCCTACACCTGCGTACTTTTGTCATTACAGTATTTTTTGTGCATAATATGAGAAATTTTAAGTGGAAATTAAAAGCAAAAAAAGAGTTGTTGTATCATACACAAGTTCACATTTTCAGAAAGTTTTACCCAGCTTAAAAAATCTCTTATTTGAAACAACAAGATTGCAAAATATTCTCAGTTTTGGTCACAAGATTACATTTGTTTATATTTTGTTTTTCTTTTTGTTTTATAGAAATATAATAATAAAGTCATATAAATATATGACTTTTAGATATATAATGAACTTATATCAAACCTTAGAATATAATAGATTAAAACCTTAATTATGACCTTGAAATGTATTACCAGGTATGTCTTGTTAGTACCCTTCTCCGAAAATAAATTTTGAAATGGAAATTAGGAAAGGAAGCATGCAATAGCGAAACATCTGGTTCATTTCTGTTCTTTAATATAATAATAAATTAAATATTTTAGTGAAATATATGTATGACATTGAGATTTTAATGAATAATAGGCAGTAACTTAAAAACAAAATATTCTATAGGAATTCCTGAACTACAGTGTCATATTATACTCAAGAATACTGTCATGGTAATCATTTAGATGAGATCTTTACTATGGTACCTAGACTTTATGAATTTAAGTGCAGTACTAGAATAGCATCAAAATTTCATCAATTTACAATTGAAATTGCTAGATGTGACCAGAAATTCTATGCTAACAATTTCTTTTTTTTTTTTGTTCTTCTCATTTGTGGAAATCTAGTATTGCACTTAAGTAGCAGAATGTTTATCAGAACAATTACCATAAAAGTATAGGGAGACCACAGTTATTTTCCCTAGGGTTGAGCTCATGGGAGTTTGGCCCCTTTAGAGAGGAGAACTCTTCTGTCCCTTTTAGTTTTTGCTTCCGTTTTTTTGAGGAATGGCCTCTTTACCTTCCTGACCACCAGGGTGTCCACACACATGGAAACTGGTCAACATGTGCACAGCCTAGCGAAAAAAAGTAATTTCTATTCACTTATCTGCAGACTATCAAAGGCCATATAGCTGGTATGTTATTTTTTTCTTGTTCTGTAAACCTCTTCATTCTTTTGGGACAATATGAACAATCATTTGTTTTGGGACATATGTAAATCTTTTTAATATATGTATGTAAGTTGTTTGCCTTATTAAATGTTTTGTTTGTTACGCTCGCATATTTCGTCTTTCTAAATTCACATTTAGTTGTAGTGTATCAACAGCTACGCTAATGCTAATATTAGTATCGGTATGCTATTGAAAGGCTAAAACATGTTATTCTTCCTAACACAAAATAGTCGGTAAACTCTGTGTGACCGATAACCTATACTAATAAAAATATTCATAGGAAAGGCTCAGGGAAACTATGTTACAGCAGTAAGAAAGGGACTCTATCCAAGATGCTAGGTCAAGACCAATAACATTGAGGAATGTTCTTTTGATTTTATTTAAGAATCTCTAAATATATAACAGGAACACCAGACTAAAACGTCTTACTTACTTACCTATTCTTTCTTTGTTTATTAACTAAAATTTTCATGGAATTATTCATTTTCCTATATATTTTGAATTATATATTTGGCTAACAAAACTTAATTAGTGTCTCAAAAAATGTAATTTTTAAAAAGTTATTTTGACTATTACTGCCACATATGGTTTGGTGCTCCTGCTATATATTTAAAGATTCTTGATAAAATCAAAAAAAAACAATCCTCAATGTTATTGGTCTTGACCTGGCATCTTGGATAGAGTCCCTTTCTCACTGCTGTAATGTAGCTTCCCTGAGCCTTTACTACAAATACTTTCATGGTAATTGTTCTGATGAACTTTCTGCTATGGTACCTAGACTTTAAGAATTTAAGTGCAGTACTAGATTGGCAGCAAGGTCTCATCATCTTACAGTTCTTTGCTAAAAGTTTCCTCCATCACACTTCTTGCCTGAAGAACATTCTTCCAGCTCCATGCTTTCCAGCCAACTTTGATCTTCAAAGATTTGAATGCAATGTCAATCATTATCTACTGTCTTCTTGATTCCTTTTCTTTTATTGTGTTCAATCCTTAATAATGTTTCTCTTTTTCTTATTTTTTCACACTCAAGTAATCTATTATATCTTAGTGGCTTTTACAGCCTTGTTTGGGTGAAATGATTAAAAAAAAAAAAGGCAGAAAGTTTGAAAATCTTTGTTTTTAAAGCTTACTAAATATTTATTAATTAAATTTTTCATTGACATTTCTTTCCATATACATTTTGAATTGTTTATTTGGCTTGGCTAACAAATATGTAATTTTTTTGTTTCTTTCTTCATATCTGATCTCTCGAGAAAGTGTAGAGGAAATATAACTCTAAATAAATAATTATAACTGCCTCCTTTACATTTCTTTACAAAAATACTCATAATAATGAAAAACAAGATGTGGAGACAACAAAATGAGTAAAATTTATTATCTGGTTGGTATGTAGTGTTGAAGGCATGAGATACAGTGATACTGAATAAAATTGTGAGTTTGGAGTCAAACGTAGATCAAATATGGATTGGAATTTGACAGAATGATAAGATAAAGAATAAGTAAAACTTATACAGTCTTTGTGGTATATTTTTTATAGATGTGTACAATAGGTTTCCATGTAATTTAGTTGGAAAAATACAAGAAATGTCTGGGGTTTTCTTACCTCAATTTTTTGTTGAATACAAAGAGATAAATGTTACTATTATGGTCTGAAAAAGGAAAAGGAACCAAAATTTTTATTGATGCATGTGTTCATGATCAGTCCATGTTGACTGCTTGTCCAATAGGGAAAATGTCACTTGTTTGTGTTTGTAGAGGAGAAAAGTGGGATAGATTTTCATTGGTTTAGAAAGAGTAAATTAATGGTAATTATAATTGTTATAATTATTTTATTATAATTATTATTTGACACTATAATTAATTTTTATTTATTTTTTATGGATACAACAAAAGCGTTGATCTATAACAGAGATTATAAAACTGGTTTGTCATATTACTTTACTGCAACTAATTTTCTAGTCTTTCTTTAATTAACAAGTTTTTCAGTGAATTATTTCTTTTTATATACATTTTGAATGCCACTAATATACAGGAGAATAGAGTGGATTGAGGAAAGGACCAAAGATGAACAGTATTCAAGAAGACAGAAGAATGGTAATTGATGTTGCATTTAAATTTTTGAAGATTGTAGTTATCAGGAGGGAGGCATGGTGGAATAATGGACAGCAGCTCAGAATGAGACATCAGAGAGTCAAGTTCAAATTCCATTGCATTCACTTACATGCTAATACCCTTGGGAAAGGTAAGAATGCTCTTCTTCTCTCCCCAGCTATGGGTAAATAGCAGGACAGACCCAGTTCTGTAGCAGTGGATGGCAACTGGTCTACCGCAGAAAGAGATGACAACCTGCTGCAGGAAAAAATCTGCCTCGTCAGTCATGTATCAGAAGATACATGATCGCCTAAGTGTGTATCACACATGGCATCTAACTGAACTGAGTTATCAGGAAAGCAAGTAAGTGGAAGGGAGTTCCATAGATGGAAAGTGTGAGAAAAGAAACTATAATTATAAATTTGGCTTGGCTAACAAAATCTTAAATAATATTTTCCCAAAAATATTATTTTTTAAAAGTGTGCTGTCTGTGCAAAGAATTGGTAAAGCTCTCCTCAGAACAAACCATAAAATATTGTTTGAGAGAAGGCAAAAGCATACATTGAATGAGAGGATTTTGTTCAAGGAATATTGCAATAAAGATTTTCCTAGGGATACAAAATTTTCTTATGACCATTAAAGCAGACATATTTTATTGAAGTGAGAGGAAAATGAAAGAATGTAATTTCTTCTTTCTGTCTTTCATTTTTTCTCTGACTTTGATAAAATGTCTATTTTAATGGCTATAATAAATATTAGAATATGCAAATTTCAGAATCTAATGTAATAATGGAAGTTTCTATAATTTAAATTTTATCAAGAAAAAAACAAAACTGAGAATTCTGTTTCAAGAATAATGTAATGCATTCATTCACATATATAAAGCAATATAAATTCAAAATATAAAGTACACTTTAAATAGACTTTTTTTAAAACAATATAAATAAACTCCACAAATTATTTTATGACAAGGTAAACACAGCTCCATAAACAGTTTTATTTAACAGAAAGAATGATCATCAGCAAGAGAAAAATCCCATGATGCAAGTTATGAATTGGAGATATAAATATCAAGCAAGTGCAGAAATTTAACCCTTTAAGCACTGCATTCCTGAACAATTTTAACCCTTCTCCCTGAGATCCTGAGTCAAAATTCATAAATAATTGGTATGTAACATTTCACGGTAGATATGAAAATAGTTACAAGTGTTTACCCACTGTTTAACCAATAACTGAGCATTAATTTCATAGCAGTAAATGCTTACAGTAGCAAAAGATTAAGGCTTGATTGATTCATTATTATTTCAATTTTGTTTCTGAGTCTGCCATCAATGTAGTTTTATCCAGGTATCTTAATCCTTTGCGACCTACGTTCCTGAGCAAATTTAACCCTTCTGTCTGAGCTCCTAAGTCAAAATTCACAAATAATTGGTATGTAATGTTTCATGGTAGATATAAATTTAGTTACAAAAAATATAAGCATTAGACTTAGCAGAGAGAGAGTATGATTTCATGCCTTCATTTCATTGCCATAATTCTTTCTTTGTGTCCCAGTCTATCCAAATAAAACAAGTCATTTTTCTGTACCACTGGTAGAAGTTGTGGTCAAAGAGTTAAATATCTGGGAAGCATTTTAACAGAGGATGGAAAATGCGACACCAAGACATGAATGTGCATTGGATTAGTGAAAGAAGCATCACAAAAGTTAAGCAAGGTGCTGAGAAATGGTACAATTTTGTTAGAAACAAAGAAAAGAGTACTGGATTACTATATCCATCCCCTTATATGGCAATGCTGGACAATCTCCCCACAGATGAACTAATGGCAGCACAAATGTAGTTCTACAGAACTAAACTGGCATCAAAATCTCACCAATTTAGCTGGCTAGATGTAATCATAAATTCTATGCTAACAGTTTCTTTTCTCATACTTCTCACTTGTGGAACTCTCTTCCAACACCATGCTTTGCAGCTAACTTTGATCTGCAAAAATTTAAATGCAATGTAAATTGCTGTCTACAGTCCTCTTGATTACTCTTTTCTTTTCACGCTTATTATTAATGTCTCTGTTCCTAATTCTTCCATAGCCTGCAATCCCTTGTGTCTTTGTGGCTTTACTGCCTTAGAGTGAATTCAATTAAAAAAAAATAAAGAAGCTACCTCTCAGGTCCAGCAATTGTCTCTGTTGAAAAAACTGACCCTGAAGCTGAGTTCTTCTTATGCTGCTTCTTCACTACTGTCACTTTTTTGCTTTCAAATCCCCGCTCCACTCAATGTGCATCTGTCAGAAGTAATTATTGAGAATTCATAGCATAATTCTCAAGTCCCAGGACAGCCAATGACACTCATTTGCCCTCTGCCTCCCTATCAACATCACTGTTTGGATTCAGAGCCTTATGCATATTCATCAACTTAAATGTTCTTCTGTATGTCTCTTATAATTCCAATATTATTTCAGTCTAAGGATGCTGAAGAATATGGCTCAGCAGAGAGATTCCCCAAGTATTAATAACTTTGATGATATTTCCAACATTCAGTTAACTTAACTCAACAAACATCATCATCTAGGCTTTACTTTATAACCAAGACTCACAAGTTGATATCTTACAAAAAATTTGACCGATATTGACTATGCAGATGACCTAGCTATCACTGCAGACACCATTACCAATGCCACAGTTCTCTTACATCATCTAGAAAATACTGCTAATGATGTTGGACTCTGTGTCTATTCTCATAGAATTTAGGAAGTGGAAGAATATTAACTAATATCTGACTGTATCGCCATGAAAATGGATTAAGTGTTTTAAGGACAATGACTTGTGTCTTGGAACAAAACGTAGAACAATCGGACAATTAGTTGTTGATTATGATGGGAACCCAACCGTCAGAACTCAATAAATTTCAGAAGCACTAGAATCAGTGAAAGAAGTCATATGTAGGCTGCTACATAAGATTTGAATTTTTATACTATTGTTCACCCAAGATAAGTCTCAAGAGCCACTCAAAGTAGAAGACTACTAAATGAGGTTGTTGTCAGAACATACAAGGTGGGAGTAAGAGGTGCATATCATGAGGATATGTAGGATAGATAATTGTTGACCATAGACTTGAAGAGGCTAAGATCTTAGTGACTGAGAAAGTATCCTTTTGGTAGTTTGTTTTACAATGTAAAAATGATGATGTTTGAGTGTAACTTCTTACTTACCAATGGAAATGCATTTGATTCAACTCAGTGTATCTGGCATGGTGTGTCCTAACCATGAAGATTTGGACAAGTAGAACTAAGGAATGTAGCCTGCCTTGAAGATCTGCCAAGAAATAAGTGATGGAGTATTGAGAAGTTAGCAACATTTTGTTTGTGAGAAAAGGATTGTAAGGTAGAAAATAACTCATCACCCACAAGGCTGTATTAATGCTTTTGAACTCTGTCAAAGTTAGAGTTCATTTTGTGATGTCAACAAACACTCGTTGCCACTTTTGTGATGCCAACAAATACTCATTGTCACTTCCGTAATGTTTGTTGCAGTAGAGACTTTGTAATCGCAAATACAACTATAGTACACTATCAAACAATACTGGTGTCAGACGCCTTTGAATAATCTCACACTAATATTACTTGCTTGATAATACTCACTCGAATAGTAATTTGTATAGTGAGATAGTATATAGAATAGCAGTTTGTATAGTAATAGAGGATAGAGTAGAAATTGTGATCTGAATGGTAACAGAGAATAGACTAGAAATGCTATCAATTAGACATCACAGGATTTTCTACTTATGCATTTCTTCTATGGTCACATGGTCTACTTAATTCAATAATGGGATCACCTGTGTTTGTTCACTGGTGATCTATGTTTAAACTCAAGTGTTGGCAGCAACACTTTATTCCTATATAACAGTTCAAAAGCATTTACACCAGAAGTTCTCAACCTTTTTACTCTTTAATTTTTTTTTGTTGGAATCCCCCCAAACATTCACTGAAAGAAAAGCTTATTTTATTTTTTACTAATAGATAAGTTTAGGAATTGTATTATAGAAATAGCAAATGTATATGCTTCCTTTATATATAAGCCTTATATAATTTATTTCAAGGGGAACGTTTATATACAATCAATCACTAATGATGTATGTAAAATGATCAGCTTCCTGTATCACTCCAGTAAGTACCTGACTCCTCATGCTATCCTCTACCTTTATAAGAGCCAGATCAGACCAAAAATGGAGTACTGTTGTCATACTTAGGCAGGAGCTGCCCAGTCCTCACTTTTCAGTCTCTTTCACAGGTAGGATGTGGTGAGCGTCTCTCTGCTCTAGTGCAGACTCCCAAGGATGTTTCCCCCAATCACTACAATCTTAACCCATTCAACTCTAGAGTCAACCATTATCTTTCCTTCCTATTCATATAAATTGCCCGTTAATGTAATCCTCTACTTAGAGTGGCCCCCAGGCCTTGTACAGGGTGAACTACTGTAAAAAAAAAAATTTAAATTAATTTCATTATTAATATTCTATTTTTTTGATATTTTATATTCATCTATATTAATATATTAGTATTTCATTTTATTAATATTATTATTTATTATTAATATATTAAATTAATTTATATAACAAATTATGATCTTTAATTAATTTTCCTTTCTCAGTTTTCCTTTATATATATATATATATATATATATAATCCTTCCTTTTATATCCTTCTCAGTTTTTATCCACCTTTTACAATCAAAATCTGGTAGAGTAAAAGGGACACTCACTTAGATCACTTGATCTTGTTTTCTGATAGTTTTAGAGTTGTGATTTTTTTTTTAATTTTTAGTATTTTAATATGGTGTAGATTACTGTAGAAATTCCAATTCTTAATTGTAACAATGATCCCAAAGGAAGATTGCTCTATGGACCACTAAAATATTAACGTGGACCCCCAATTTGCTATTTTTTTGTGTGGACACCCAGTAATGTCAAAAATTCACATCACAACTACCTTCTTCACCCAGAAAGAACCAAGGGGGTTCAAAGTAATGCTCTTTTATTAATAGTAAGAAAGACTGTGATTGGTCAAGACTAGTAGTGAAGCACAACCAATAAGCATATTTTGAATCCTAGTAAAGTCACCTCATTCTTGATTCTGATTTTCCTTTTCAACATAAAGTACACAAATTCTTTTCCAAGATAAGTGATGCAATGGAATAACCTGTCACCCCCAGGGGTGACTACACTATAGGTAGTAACTACCTATAAGTATCCATAAAGGAACGGACTACAGGAGACGAGCTGAAATCTTTTTTGGATATACTGTGGAACTCTCTGCCATTTGGGGAAGTAGACTGAACCGATCCCATTTATGCGGGTTCTACAGGGAATTTTTGCCAGAGCCTACGGGCTCGGAAGACCCACCTTAAACTCAGCCTTGTGCCACATCTACCCTTGTGGGGAGACTAGTAAATATTGACTAGCTGAAATCTTTTCAGCTATAAGGTTGAACTCTCTGCCTGAAGGCAGAGAGGAACTTGGACAAGGCTATGCCAAAGGGCAGAGTCTCATTCGAGGAGGTAGACCGACCCGATCCTGTTTATACGGGTTCTATGGTGTCACATCTGCCCTCGTGGAGGGGCTAGTAAATAACATCTAGTTGGAATCTTTCCCAGCTGTGCTGGTCAAACTCTCTGCCTGGAGGCAGAGAGGATCCCCAGACAAGGCTATGTCGAAGGGTAGAATCTCATCTCGGAAAACAGCTACCCAACCCTGTTTTATACAGGGTCTATGGGGAATTTTTGGCTAAGCCTACAGGCTTGGATTGCCCTACATTAAACTCGGCCTTGTGCCACATTCTACCTTGTGGGGAGGCTGGTAAATATCATCTTGCTGGAATCGGCTGAGTATGACTCAGACTTACATGAACACTACCAATGTTCCAATAGTAGCACTCACTACTGGATTGACTTGTGACGATCATGCTCATAACTGTTACCTTATTTCTTATTGTTCTGGTTTTTACAATAAACCTTTACTTATTTTATCCACCATATTTTCCAAGTATATGTTCCTATTAGCATGGAATATAACAGTAAGATTTGGTTTTCCACAAATGAATTGGGATGAATTACTTAAAAGCAATCTATAATTGTAATACAGATATCTTACTAAGCTTACTTTACTCAGCTATGCAGAATATCTACAGTTATTTCTTGATTCAGAAGCTGATTGTAGTACCTTGCTTGAATTCTCTGTGCATTTTCATATCCTGCAGATCTCTTTAGAAAACATTGGTAATTTTAAAGCCAGATTAACATTTTGTTATGTAAATGCAGCATGTAGATTAGGTATAATTTGAATAAATATTTTTGTTTCTTTCCATAAACAGGAAAAGAGTTCGGCTTGTTTTTGTTTTTTTTAACAATTTCACCTATCACAAATCAATACTCTGAATCAGTGTTTAGAGAAAACCTATGCCCAAAGTTTAACATGTTATAATAACTAAATTAAAGAAAAATTAGTGTGTTTTGGCTTGATTTTCAGTAAAGTTAAATTCTGGTATGGCTAGCATGTTAAGTAATATAGTTCCTTCTAAACATAGGTGCATATACAAAAGAAGTTAAGAAGCACACAAAAGATTATTTACCTAAAATATATACTATTTTAGGCAAAGTTAGGCACCTTGAGGTGGTGTAAGGGTTAGCAAGCTTGTCTTGCTAAAACAATTATGACTGAGTAGTGAGTTCAATCCTCATTGGGTGCTCTATACTTTGGTCCTTGTGCCACATCTGAGCTACGCTTGGAAAATCACTATATGGGGCAACCTGAGGTGGTGTAATGGTTAGCAAGCTTGTCTTGCTAGAACAATTACAACTGAGTACTGAGTTCGATCCTCACTGAGTGCCCCCTATTTTTGGCCTTGTGCCACATCTAAGCTATGTTTGGATAATCACTATATGAGGCACCCTGAGGCACTGTAATGGTTAGCAAGCTTGTCTCGCTAGGACAATTACGACTGAGTAGTGAGTTCGATCCTCATTGGGTGCCCCATACTTTCGGCCTTGTGCCACATCTAAGCTACACTTGGAAAATCACTAATATTTTAAGCAAAATTAAGCATATTAATACTGAGTAATATTAAATAAATATTTAATAATACACGAGTAATAGTAATGCTTAATACTGGCCATATTAAGTATTATAGTTTTTGTTAATGCTGACTCTTGTGGTCCTACTTAAGATTGAACTCACCATCCTTGGCTAATAAATTTCTGAAAATATTAGACTCTCGCTCCTCAGCTTAATGGATGCATTCAAAGCAGCAACAGGCTTATCTCCCTTCCTGTCAAAGTGGATTTAGCCTTTAGGCATTATTTAAGTTTTTTGACATTTCCCCTGGGAGAAAATTTTTTATTGTTTGGAGAAGTCCTGTCACTCAGTTTATTGAACAAGATCCTTTTTTATGAGAAAGAGATAGTTGAAATTTCTGAGATACATAACGATGAAAGATGGTCTAGAGAACTTAACACTCACAGGACATCCTGATCGCAAGAGAAACAAAAGAAAAAGCAAGTAACCTATTTACACTGTTCAGACTGTTGTCCTTATCTTTATTGTCATATTCACAATGTTTCAGCCATTGTACACTCCAGACTAAAGTAATGTTCTTATTGATGGGATTATATATATGAGAATGGCGGGGGTATATTGATGTTTATTGACATAAACATCAATTACGGTTATGAGGGGTAATAATGAAGTTCTAGGAATGCTAAATTTTAATTAAAAGTAATTTACTAAGGCAAAAAAGTATAGAAGCATACTGATTTCAGAAACTTCTGCAAAAAATTTGTCTAGGTTCTTGAATCATTTCCTCTTTCTTAAAAAAAAACTCCTATTGCCACAGTGTGAGATATTTATGAAGAAAACCATTGAAAGATCAAATGAGATTTGCTAAGCTGTACATCTAGACACATCAGATCCCAGAAATTTTAAAATTTTAGTGGTGTAATAGATAACGGCTCGGATTAAGGAATCGGAGAGTCAAGTTCAAATTCCAGTCAAATCCATTACATTCACTTTTGTGCTAATACACTTGGAAAAGGTATGAATCCTCTTCTTCTCCCACCACCTATTGGTAAATAGCAGAACAGACTTGGTTCTATAGCCTTAGATGGCAACTGGTCTAGTGCAGAAAGAAATGGCAATCTACTGCAGTGAAAAATCTGCCTCATCAGTCATGTATCAAAAGATACATGATCGCCTAAGTGTCTATCACACATGGCACATAACTGACTGACATCTTCAGCATTTACCCTCAGTATATAATTATAACCAATGTTTATTTTTATATCCCCTTTCCCCTATATATATATATATATATATATATAATTCCATCAATAAGAACGTTACTTTATTCTGATGAAGTCCTTTTAGTGGATGAAATGTGTTACATTTTTTCCATTTTGTCATTCATTTACCAATTATCCTTGTTAGCATAATAATAATAATAATGTGCAGTGGACTTACACAATAGATTCAAGGTTTTTGAGATGCCTGGATGATTTTTCAGTGCAATTATGGAACTGCATTAAGGATATTTGTACTTAAGAGGGAGGTTAAAACAAAACTTTCAGATTTCTGATTGAAAGATAAGAGGTTTGCAGTGTAGAGTCAAAATTCTTGAAAAAAGCTTATATTTTTCATTTAACCCATTTAGTCTTTGTGGGATGGATTTTCACTATCAAAATTCAATTCAACATCAACAAAAACATAGGAGTAAAGATCTAGATCATGATTTCCTGATAAATACAAAGAAAGTTATTCCAAAAATTGATATTTGGTGCCTGACATATGGAACCAATAGAGGGTAATTATAACTTTAATGGTTGAAAGGAACTGAGTACATTTTATATATCTCCCCAAGGACAATTTTCTTACATTTTCCAGATTTAATTTGTATTAATATTTGGGAACTCACACTAAAAAGGAGAAAAATTGTTTTGGCCATTTTTTCTTAGCATTATTGAAAGTTATGGTGTCAGACAAGAAGGCAAAAAAATGTGTAACAGAGAATCAAGTCAGTCTGATAAAAGACTCCGAATTAGTCGTATGTGGTGCTATAATCACCAAGAGTTGCCTCCTCTTCTGTTGAGAGAAAGCCTTTTACTTAGAGTAGACGGTGCTGACTATTTGCATATGAATGATACTGGGTAGGCATTAGCCAATAGTCAGCATGGGCCTTGGGACTGGGAGAGCTATATAACACCAGGTTTTTTCTCAGTTGAGAGAAGCACTCTGAATGTGCGGATGTGCAAAAATCAGACAAGATGAACGCAAGCTATTTCAGTGATTGACAGATGATGACAGATCCCAAATTCAATTTAAAGTCAATTCCCGAGAGAAAACCAGACAAGATGAACACAAAATGTTAGCTGAATTTTGTGTTACAAGACCTCAAAATCTACTTTATACGAGATATTTTTTTAAGTAAAAAGTATCAAGTTAAACTTGCTACTTATTCATTTCAACAAGATCACAATAAGTTTCCTAGGAAAAGAAACAAATAAAGCAACTACCCAGATTTGATCATCTAAAAATAAATGATTAAGCATGTGTGAGTTTTGATTAAATTCAAATGACTATAAGTTGACAAACACTTGGAGTTAGGATGAATGTCTAAATTTGTCCTAACGCCAGTTCTGAAATTCTCTCTACTTTCAGACTAGATATAACACAAATAACATGGGGTCTGTTTCAAAAATGCTAAATGTCTCTTTGGGCAACCACTGTGGAATTTATTCCTGTGAGAGTATCTTCCAGTTGAACTTAAGCAAGTCATATCCAATTTTGTTAGCATAAAAATGCCTTTTCTTATTTTGTTCTTTAAAATCTGTATTTAAAGTTTGTGGGTAGCCAAAGTATGTTACTAGATTGCCTAAGTGGCTTTGTAGGTGGCTTAAATAAGTTTGTGGGCGGCTTTAGTGGGTTTGTGGATGGCCTCAGTGGGTTCGTGAGTAGCCTAAGTGTTAATGACACTGAGGATAGAACTGGCAAACACAGTTAAAACTAAACTCTGTACAGTTTATATTCACTTTGAAGTAATGAAGCACTTTGAAAAGGTATGAACTCATTTCTATCAGCTACAGGTAAATAACAGGGTAGTTGGTACCTGTTAGCCTATCTTCAGGTGTTTGATAATGGTTACAGTCAGGAATCTTTCCATGTAAATGAGTACAACCTGCATAATATATTATACTGAATTGAAGCTACAAGGAGAGCCAAGAACCAAGTTTGGTGAGGGATCGATGTCATCGACTTAAGCTCCTTTGAAAGTGAAAGGCCTTCAGAAGATACTGACTGAAAATAATCTCTTAGTTAAATGTTTCTGTTAACAAGTTTGTTTTATTTTGTCTTTTTTTTTTTTAATCACATTCACCCCAAACAAGGCATCAAAATCACTAAGACACAAGGGGTTACTGGGTGTGGAAGAATTAAAAAAATGAATCATTACTAAGGAACAAGAACAAAAGAAGAAGATTCAGAAGGACAGTAAAAAGCAATTGACATTGCATTTAAATGTTTGAGAATTAAAGTTGACTCGAAAGTATGGAGCCAGAAGAGAGTTCCATGAACAAGAAATGCAAGAAAAGAAACTGTTAGCATAGAACTTACTGTCACACCTAGCCAACTCAACTGCATATAGGTGAGACCTCATTGCCAGTCTAGTACTGAACTTAAAATTCATAAAGTCTAGGTGCCATGTCAAAGAGCTTATTCAAACAGTTGCTATGAAAATATTTATAGAAAAGGCACAGGGATGCAATTCTATGGCAGTGGGAAAGTGACAGAAGCCAAGCTGCCAGATCAGGACCAATAATATTGCAGATTCTTTGGATTTTATCAAGAATCTCTAGATATATAGCATGAGCACCAGAGCATATGTGGCAGGAATATTCTAAGCATGGATGAATGATAGACCTATAGATATGTAAGATAGATTCTGGAGAGAAAAATTGTCTATCACAACACAGTGAACCATCTTAATTGTTTTTTCATAATTGTACATCACAAAGAAGAGATAAGCTCTGCCAAATTATCCTGAAATAATTTCCAGTTTCTGTCTGAATTTCTTGGATGAGTAGTAATTATTTATATTTAGACTTTTGTCTTCATCTTTGTTGTTACTATCATGTTTCGACCATTGTACCCTCTAGTCTTCATCAGTGAATTTTGAACTGAACCCTTTATTAATCAACAGATGTAGATTGTCTGTGTCCCATTTTCTATATCTAGTTTTGTCTTGTTTTTATTTACTAATGCTCAGCTATGGTTCACCCTGTTTTCACTAAGTCTAAATCTGTACTACCCAGGGCAGGAACTGAACTCATAATTACTATGTCACAAATTCAACAAAACAACTCTGATGAAGTCCTTTTAGTGATTGAAATGCATTATATAGAATTTTTCAGCAAATTCACAAACCTTAACTAAAGGGTTCAGGGCAAAATTTAACCTTCATGCTCACAATAAAATGGCATGCCAAAAAGATTGTTTTTCCATTGACATTGCTATTATTTTAACTACTTTCACTCCTTCAGAAATGTATATTATTTTAAAAAGTGGTGATTAGAATTTTAAAGAGAATTTATGAATTTTCTTTTTTCTTTGAGAATTTATTAGATTGTTTATTTATAAGAATAATTTTATATTTACAACATTCTAAGAATGTGAACCAACAAATACAATGAAAAATTTATCATATACCAATTTATAAAGAAATAAATATAAAAATAGTTTTTTTATTCATAAATTTATAAAAATTTACTAAATCATAAAAATATGTGAACCAACTACAATAAATGTTTATTACTTACCATTTTATAAAGTTTGAATCCTTTCGCAGTTCAACAATGTTTTTCTAACCATTCCAAAAAAAATAATTCCTTGAAAATTTTGTAGGTTTTTACAAATTTCTAAATGTTATGGTCCATGTTAGGACCAAGGAAGAACAACACGAACACAAGAGTAGAAATAACGAAGGTATATTACACAAAATAATAATACAAGATGTGGAAAATATTAGTATGACTGTCAGTCCGGTTTGGAGTGAACTACTATCGACTCAACTCGATTCGACCCTCTCTCTTGAGAGACGTAGTATACATAGTGTTAGGAAGAGTTCATTCTGTAGTTATTGGTAAGGACCCATGACACTAAATAAATAGATTACTTTTCAAATTTATTTCTTTATAAAATCATAAATGATTAATCTTTATAAAATGGTAAATAATAAATATCACATTGTTCCTGGTTCACATATTTTTATAATCTTGTAAGTAAACATTGCCAAAGGAGAATCAGTACTTTAAAATAATAGCAGTGTCAAGGGAATAACTGTCCTTTGGAGACACCATATATGAAGGAAGGTTAAACATTGTCAGGTTCAGAGCAAAATTTTCTGACAAGCACCTGAAGAAAGTCAGAGGTCACAATGACCAAAACGTTGTAGCAACAAAGATGAGGACAAAAATATGTTTGCCACATGAAATAGAAAACATTGACTGCTAAAAATTAAAGGAAACATTTCTCTTCAGTTGCCTCCAAGGAGTGTCTTCACCTTGAGAATTCTACAGGTGTCTTTATTCACTGAGTAAAAAAAATAACAGCTTCATCCTGTCACTGTAAGTGATTGATTGTCAAAGAATAATGTTTTTGAATTTCTTGGTTGTGCTGTCCTGCTGTGGTAACAGAAAATGACCTTGATTGAAGTTACTGCAGTTGAAGAACCACAAAACGAAAAGAAATACGATTGAGGGTGAAGTAATCATTTGCAAATAATACATGTTGAATTGTAATGCAAATGCTTAAATCATTTCCTGTCTTCTAATGCAATAATAAAAAGCGTGTTCAGATGATCTTTAATAAATTATCTCCCTTGTACCTCACTTGATTAATTAGTCAAATTTTAATAGTTTTGTTTTTAATTTGTCATTTATATAGAAAGACTGAAATAAAGTAGTGTTTTTTTTAATCTTTTCATCCCAAGAAAGGCATTAAACTGAGTGTAAGAGATTATGAGAAAAAGAAAACATTATTAAGCAGCAAAAAATAATTAAAGAAAAGGAATTAAGAAGACATCACATTTAAATTTTTTTAAGATAAAACTTGGCACAGTTATCTTGTCTGCAACTGTTGATGTCTAAACATGGAAGATGGATTATCAAGAATCATATTGGATAAATTTATTACAAAGATGACACACAAGTCAAACCCACATTGAAAGGAACTTCATAAATTTGTTTTATCTTCTAAGTAGGCAATAACTAATTATTTTCCTTCTTTAGTCAAGAAAGATGAATCAATGTAGAAAGGATCTAAAATATTAATAACAGTGTAATGGTTTATTTCTACTGTTTTTTTTCTTTATTTCATTTTTTTCTTTCCTTCTCAGTTCTTTCTTATTCTCCTTTCTTGTTTCTTTCTTATTTATTTATTTCTCCTTTTCTTTTTAATTATACTGTTCTTTCTTTCTTTCTTTCTTTCCTCAATTTCTTTCTATTACTATTTCTCTATTATTTCCTCCTCCTTTGCCTCCTACTCCTACTGTTCTTTCTTTTTTTTTACTTTAGTTCACTCAGTGCAGAGAATTAATATGAGAGATTGTTTCAGGCCATAAAGGAGAGGAATTTCAAAGTGCATAAAAGTGATAATGGTGTAAAGGAGGGGGGAGGAGGAAATAAGAAGTGCATATTATGAGGATATGTAGGATAGATATCAGTTGACGTTAGGATGAAGAGTTTAAGATTTTAGTGGTCAGGGAAGCATCATTTTGGGAGTCTGTTCCACAAAGTAACAAGTGTTGGGAAGAAGATATCTGAATGGAACTTACTCATTACCAAAAGAACACAAAGGGAATGGAGATGATTTGTCTTTCAAGAAAATCCTGATGATTAAATGTGCCTTAATGCATATAGAAGCTTCCTTATCTTTGAAGTTCTCTATGATCGAGTGGTCAAAGCACACTGGATCAGATGGTGGTTTCTCCAGTAAAAGGAGATGCAAGTTCATATCTTTAAGGATACTATGTCCAAAAAGGAAATCACTTGTACAAATGCAAGAAAAATTTAATAAACTTAATCACAGTACTTTGTCAGTTGTCTACAATGAAACTTGTGGAATATATATATATATATATATATATATATATATATATATATATATATATATGGATGTATGTATATATATGTGTGTGTGCATATATAGATATATATGCATGTATGTATGTGTGTGTATATATATATATATATGTGTGTGTGAATGTATGTATATATGTATGTATGTGTGTGTGTGCATATATATATATATGCATGTATGTATGTGTGTGTATATATATATATATATATATATGTGTGTGGATGTATGTATATATGTATGTATGTGTGTGTGTGCATATATAGATATATATGCATGTATGTATGTGTATATATATATGTATGTGTGTGTGTGTGTGTGTGTGTGTGTGTGTGACACATTATGAAATGGACAAAGTCCGACAATTATTTTAAGACATTTTTATGTTTATACATTCTTTTTATAGATACATATATTTAAGTAAATGCTCTGTTTATAATAAACAGTATTAAGCAACATTTACCGGCCTGAATGTCCAAGAAATTTTCATAGAAAATATTTGTCTTCCGACAGGAATCAAACCTCTATCCTATACGGAACAGTCATATAGCCTGGCATGCCTTTAACCGATTTGGCCAAAGAGGAGCGTTTGGTTCCGTATAGGATACAGGTTCGATTCCTGTCAGAGGACGAATATTTTCTCTGAAAATTTCTCGGACATTCAGGCCGGTAAATGTTATTAATACTGTTTATTATAAACAGAGCATTTACTTAAATATTTGTATCTATAAAAAGAATGTATAAACATAAAATGTTTATGTTTTATGATTGATTGCAGGTTACTTAAATAACCTGCAATCAATCATAAAACATACAAATACACACACACACACATAAATACAGAAAAAACAGAAAATATTTTTAGGTTGTAAGATTTTTTTTGTTTAACTCAATATGTAGGGTTTTTTATGTCTCTATAAAGATGGGGATGTTTTTAAATTTCTTAACATGATCAGTAAGAGCTGGATTCTTCTTTATTATTAACGCTTCCATTAGTTTTAACTTCTTTTTTGTATGTGGATGAGTCTATTATGGTTGCATTTTCCAGCTCCACATATCATTTGGACAGCCATCACACACTCCATGTCCAGAAAAGAAATGACTTCTATAAATGGACGAAAACTTTAATAAAAAGCTTAATCACAGTGCTCTCTCAGTTGACTTCAATAAAAATTGTATAAAAGAGGAATTGCTACCCAAATTACACAATTATATTATATACTAGCAGTAGAGCCCGGCGTTGCCCGGGGATGTAACAGTAAGAGATAGATCAAGTATCGACCATCATAAAGACTGAAAAATAAAATTGACAAAGATTATTGTTTAAGGTTGACGAACACGCATGTCTTAATTAGGTTTTTTTTTGTATTTTTTTATGAATTGGTCAAACCCAAACTCAAACAAAAACATTGTTTTCAATCGTTATGAGTCTACCGATTGAATAGAATTTTATTATAAACAATTGTATTGTAAATGGAATTTTTAAAGCATCTGAATGTAAAAATAAAGAAAAAAGTGTGCAAGACAGTAAGAAACACTACCTGCCAAAAAAAGAAAGTGAAGTTTTGTTGAAATCGGTTGAAAAATGTAGGAAATCCGATCCCATATATAAACGAACACACACACACACACACAAACAACCTGGGTTTTATAATAAGTATAACTCGATATAAGTTGTCCCCCTTTCATTCTCGCAACAGCGATGCCTCTTAATCGTGTTTTCAAATTGATTTCGTGCAAAAACAATTGTGTTTTTCCATTTTTTTTGGCACTGTCAGAACCACCGCAAAGTAATTTTACATAGTCCTGTGAAGTTTTGTTGAAATCGGTTGAAAAGTGTAGGAAATCCGATCCAATATATAAACGAACAGACACACACACACACAACCTGGGTTTTATAATAAGTATGATATATGTATGTATGTAAAAAACTCTGCTTGTTAGTAGCAGTGAACTACAGGAGTGAATGACTGTTTATGAAGAAAATGAACTTTATCTGTAGTTTTCATTTGTTTTTTATCATTAATTTTGGTCTGTCCTTGTGTTAATCAAATGGCCTCTTTTAAGTTGTTTTTTAAGATTACACAGGGTGCAATAGATAAGTTGTCACCCTTTTATATTTTTAATTTCATGCATACACATTGTTTTTGATTTTGTCAATTGCATGGTATAGTAGGGTCAGTTGGGCACCATCTGTAAGGAAAAATAGCACCATGACGCAATTCATTCCACCATAAATTTGGAAATGACATGCTGCACTGCTTGGCATTCACACTGAAAATTCCAATACAAACATTTCAAAGTGTTTGGGTTTCAATCTGAGGACAGTGTGGAGGATTCTGAGAGAGCTGGATGAGTCTAATGGTGATTATAAAGTTGTTTGGATCACTAGTGATAACAACATCATGCTTCCATTCATCTTCCCACAGTGCCTCAGACTCAACAGGAAGGCTACACCAAATGCCTTGAGGAGGCTGCACTGGCCTGAAACAAGAGGGTGGCTGATGGAAGATCCTATGTCTGGCAACAGGACTCTACATCATGCCATACAAGCAGGAGAACCCAGTCATGACTGTCAGACATTTTCTGCAACCACATCACCTCTTACATCAGGCCACCTAACTCTCCAGACTGTAGGGATTATTATGTGTGGGGAATAATAGTCAAACAAGAGACCAACAAAACTCCTTGTAATACCAAAGATGAAGTGAATGCAAGGATTATGGCAGTATTCACCAACTTAAACAAGGAGACCATCCTGAAGAGATGCATGAGATTCCAAAGTCATCTGGTGGCCGTGGTTGAAACCAATATGGATTTTATTGAATAGATTTACTTTTTAGTATTTCAAGATATTTGTGTAATTTTAGTAAATATATCTATTAAAGTGAGATGTCAGTGTTATTTTCATTTTTGCATAATTTAGACGACAATTTATCCATCGCACCACATGCATACAA
>CAHIKZ030000973.1:605000-675000 GCA_903632075.3 Acanthosepion pharaonis | reverse complement strand
AAGAAGCTGTGTCGAGCCGTGATACACAGAGAGTGGAAGAGAGAATGGTAAATGTATGACATTGGACATACATTATAATGTCTAACTTTGGATTAGGTTGGATTTGAAGTCGTAGAAGTCAAATCTATAACTAGTTGACCAGAAATAGCAGTAGCACCTAATTGCACTCACCCCAGCCATCTGAAGTCATTTGACTGAAATCAGCAGTCTCTAAACTTGGAAATTGGGTGCTACTTTTACTGACAGACTCTAACCAAAATTACCGTTTGAATGCATGCGTGTCTTTGATAGCTTTTAAGTGCATGCATGCATGGGTGGTTACTATCATTACAAGGAATAAAAAATGGTTTCTGTATGTTGATATGAAGCCTAAACTAATTGCGACAGACAAGGGTGCTGCACTATAGCCATGGGAAAGCAAAATTTCCATCAAAAGAATTTTCTGCTTTGTTGGTGAGAGAGGCATAATTTACTAGGAACTGTTCAATACAAACAAGACAATCACAAGTTTTTTTCTTTTATCTCATCAAGAGACAACGGCTCTCCACAGCTTCCTATCATCCTATGTAGAGCAAACCATTCATTTTCTCCAGTCATGAACAGTTGCACTCTGAATGAGGCTGCATCTTTTGAATGTCCATTGGGTCTCAGGTTCATTCCAGACCCCAAGGTCTGATAACCCTACTATTCATCTTGATGTTCTTGACAAAATCCAAAGAAGGATCTGTAAAGTAATTGATCTTGACTTGGCATCTCAACTTCAGTCATTTTCTCACTGACATGATGTGGCTTCCATCTGTCTTTTCTTCAAATATTTTTATGGCAACTGCTCTGACAAGTTTTTTTTCTGGTGCTCCAACTACATGAATTTAAGCATGGGCAAATAGTGAACCCTCCAAACAAAAACAAAGCACTATGAAAGTATATCAATACATATATGAATTTAAGCATTCTACTAGATTGGCATTTAGGTCTCATCATTTTATTGTTGAAATAGTTAAATGCAACCACCATTTCTAGTCCAAAAGTTTTTTCTCATACTTCCCACCTGTGGAACTCCTTTTACTTGCTTCCCTGATAACTACAATCTTCAAAAATTTAAATGCAGCATTATTCACCATCTTATATCTTCTTGAATCCTGTCCATCTTCTGTCCTTTCCTCACTCCTCTCTATACTCAGTCTTCTCTCTCACTTTCACTCCCTGTAACCTTCTGCATACTAGTGGCATTTTTACCTTCATTGGGGTGAAATGATTAAAACAACAAAAGTAGAATTCATATATATATATATATATATATATATATATATATATATATATAATCTATTGCAAAAGATGCTTGAATATTGGTCAATTCACACTCCCCTTCCAGGAACTACCTGACTCCTTCTAATCATGCTTTAGGTTTACAAGATTCAGATTATATCAAATATGGCGTAAACCACTTCTCACTTTTGGAACTCCCATTCAATTTCTTGTTTGTTCCCTAAAGTCTTCAAAAAATTTAAATGCAATGCCAATTACTACATTTATTCTCCTTTCTCCTCACTAAAGTCTTCTCATTCTCTTTCACTCCTTGTAATCCCTTGTATCCTAATGTCATTATCGCCTAGTTTGGGTTGAAATGATTTTTTTAAAAAATAAATAAAAATATGAGTTTGGAAAAAAAAAGAGAGTTTTCATCAATCGTCAAGTCCAAGTTCAAATATCTATATTTCTGAACAAAGTAAATTCCTTTTTAATGACAAGGTAGAGAGGAGCACTTTCTATTAATGTCTGTGATCCTGTGAAAAGAAAGAGTTTGGTTTGTTTGTTTAATGGCACATCAACTCCTTATGGGTCAGTTAACACCAAAATTTAATTTTCTTTAGAGATTTGGTAAATTTTTTTTTTTACTATTGATCTATTACTGGAATTATCTTGTTTTTGCTATTAAAATCTATTGCTAGTTTCTTTTTGCTCTTAAAATTTATTCATAGAATTTTTTTACTATTGTTATAGACAAGCATATGGTTGCAAGAAAGAAATACAACAACAGTAGAAATAGATTTATGTGATTTATTTCAATAGGAACGTGTGGTTTTGGGACAGCTACCTTGTGGTATAGTTCATAAGCCGGCTGAAGATCTGGGTTGATCTCTCATAGTAGTTCACAACGGTTGACGCTGATGCTCCCCCTGCTGACTGCTGCTGACCGCGACAGGTCTCTTCCCTGGCCTCCTGTTGACTGCCATTGTACTTCCGTTTGACCCCCTTTTATGGCGTTTTTTATGGCTTAACAGGCTCAAAAAACGACATGAGTATAATTAGGAGGGAAGCATTTTTATTGGTTGAAAAATGGAAACACTTTAAAATATTATTTTATTTTTTGACCGGAACTCGTGCGTCGGGGCTATGCGTAAACCACGATAATGGTCATTTTGTTACAGGGCCTTGTCCCGTTCACATCCGGCTCTCACTCTTAAGTATGTTAGTTTATTTGCCTGTAAATCAGCCGAGATATGTCTTATTTTATTTTATAACACTATTAAAATCTGTTGCTGGTATTTTTACTATAAAAATGTATTTTTATACTTTAATAATGTTTTGAGGAGGCATAGTGGAGTAATGGATAGTGGCTCGGATTGAGGAATCAGAGAGCCAAGTTCAAATTCCAGTTGAATACATTACATTCACTTGGTAATTTTTTTTACTATTAATCTATTACTGGAATTTTCTTGTTTTTGCTATTAAAATCTATTGCTAGAATTTTCTTTTTTTCTACTTTTAAAATCTATTGCTAGGATTTTTTTACTATTAAAATCTGTTCATAGAAATTTTTTACCATTAAAATCTATTGCTAGAATTTTCTCTTTTTTACTATTAAAATCTGTTGCTGGTATTTTTACTATAAAAATGTATTTTTACACTTTCATAATGTTTTGAGGAAGCACAGTGGCATAATGGATAGTGGCTTGGATTGAGAAGTCAGGGAGCCAAGTTCAAATTCCAATCAAATCCATTACATTCACTTACATGCTAATATCCTTGGGAAAGGTATAAATCCTCTTCTTCTCTCCCTCCCACCAGCTATGGGTAAATAGCAGGACAGACTGGGTACTATAGCCTTGGATTGTAACTGGTCTACCGCAGAAAGAAATGACAACCTACTGTGGGAAAAAATCTGCCTCGTCAGTCATATATTGAAAGATACACGATTGCCTAAGCATGTATCATTCATGGCATATAACTGACTGAATGTTTTGACCCCAGTTTAGAGGTTAGCAATTTGCCCATAGCTGGGACTCTAGAAGGGTGGACCTGACAACAACAACAATTAAGAGGTGGTTCCACACCCCTCAACCCATAAGGTTGCCTCCCTGTGTCTTTTCTATAAATATTTTCATTGTAATTGTTCAGATAAGCTATTCATTCACTATGGTGCCTAGACTCTTTGAATTTAAGTGCAGTACTAGACTGCCATTGAGGTCTCATTAATTTACAGTTGAATTGGCTAAATGTAAACATAAATTCTATATTAACAGTTTCTTTTCTTGCACTTCTCGCTTGCTGAAATTTCTTCCAGCTCCATGCTTTCCAGCCAAATTTAATCTTCAAAAATTTAAAGGCAATGGCATTTGCTGTTTACTGTCCTCCTGAAAACTCTTCTTATTGCTTATTAGTGTTTCTGTTTCTTTCGCATCCAATAACCCCTTGTATCTTAGTGGCTTTATTGCCTTGTTTTGGGTGAACTCAATTAAAAAACCAAAAAATAACCACTGAGCTGCTATTCCTCCCAGCATAATGTTTATAACTAAAGTTGTAGACATAGTCTTGTTTCATTTATCTACATTCAGACTGTTTCTTAGCCAGCCACAAATCTTCTATGGACTGGCAATATTATTATTTCTAATAATGAAGAAAAAGACAGATTAGTTAAATGAGTGCTTCATTTTACTTTTACAGTCAAATTAGATAAAAGTAGTTTTGTTAAAATGTTCTTTTGTTATTTTGTGAAATTATATTTTTCTACCAGCATTCAGTAATTAAGTTTCTTGAACAACCAATTAGAAATTTGTCAGTGACATCAATACAATACCATTCCAAAAAAAAAAAAACATATTTTCCAAAAAGCTTTAATTAACTTTCTTTGAATATATTACTTCAGAATTCTTTAGATTTAAGCAAAAAAGTACATGCTTTACAATCTTACTTTTTCCTTTGAAATGCTAATGGTGAAATTAGACGTTTCCATAGCGGAAACATTTGACTTTTACTGACCAAACAGTCAACGTTTCTATCAATTGAAATTTATAAAATCTTTTTCTTAAAAGAGTTTTTCAAGAAAATAGCCTTCTTATGCCCACTAAATGTTGTATCACTTTCTAGTACTGATGGGAATTTTCTTCCTAACTTTTTGTTTTTGGTAGTGTGGAATTGAGATGACTATTTTCCTGAAAATCTGCTTTTAAAAAAAAAAGGATTTTATAAATTTCAACCTTTTTTTTTAAACAGTAAGGTTTACCCTGTACAAACCCTAGGGGCCACTTTATGTTTAGGGTTACTGCTGTAATTTTAGCTAATCTTCATTGTCAAAATGTTGTAACATAGGGAAGGTTACAGTATAGAAAAATCACACAAAGGTTCGTAATGAATGATAATACTTAGGACATGAACAAGACATATAAGATTCACCAGCGGCATGTAGAAGAAATAGTCAACTGCTAGAAGTAAGTCAAGTGAATTCCACAATGAATCTCCAACTGCATACCAACATACAGTATTTACTACTGTATTTATATGGATGGGGACATACCCATTATTGTCCATAGGTATGTTACACTAGTTATATTAAGTGAAAGTTTATGTAGATAGAAGGGGAAGATAATGGTTAACTTTAGACATGAACAGATTAAAATTGTAGTGATTGGGGAAACATCCTCTTGGGAGTCCATTCCACAGGACAGTGGTTTATAGGAAGAAGCTGTTTGAGTAGAACTTACTTCTTGCCAATGGAATACAGAGGAAATGTGGGGGGTTTGATACTATGTAAGTGGCATGATGGGTCCTAACTGTGAAGGTTATACCTGGCGGAATCAAGGAATGTAGTTCGTCTGAGCACTTTCCATTTAAGTGGCAATAGTGCAGTGAGAGACTCATCACATCCCACCTGTGAGAGAGAGACTGAAGAGTGGAAAATAATTTTTCTTCCACAAGAACTCAGAGATGCTTTTGAACTCTGTCAAGACTGGAAAGTGAGAACTGGGCAACTCCCACCCAAATATGGCAACAGTATTCCATTTTCGACCTGATCTGGCTCTTATAAAGGTAGAGGATAGGAGTCAGGTACTTACTGGAGTAGTACAGGAAGCCGATCATTTTAATTGCATCTTTAGCCATGGATCACATATAAGAATTCCACTTGAGGTTAGGTGTGATTTTGAGGACCATTAATTTCAATATTACCATTGCCACAAAATATATGTATCTTTTATTATGTATAACGTTTATATGGTTATGGTAATAGATAAACAAAGCAAAGAATACTGAACAGTTATGTAATATCGGTCCTCCTATATGGCCATAAATGTTGGGCACAAATGAAGAAGAGACTTGAAGCAGCAGAAATGTCATCCTGCAGAAAGATGCTGAGAACACCATGGACTGAACATGTGATTGATCAAGAATTTTTATAGAAAATAAAAAAAATAAGGACACTTTATACCCAATATTAGAAAGAGAGAATTAAAATTTTTCAAGCACATAATGTGGAAAGACAGCTTAGAAAATTTAACACTCACAGGACATATTGAAGTAAGAGGGACAGAGAAAAACTGCACATAACCTAACTAGCTGGTGTAAATGGATGGCAGAACAGGGTTTAGAAGAGATAATAAAAAGACAAAATTTACTAAGCGCTACAATAGACAAGAAATTGTGAAGAGCAATGATCACCAACATCCTGATGTGACATGGCATATACAATAAGAAGAATGTTATAATTTCCAAACGGTCGCTTTCTAGTATATTTTATTAATTCACTGACAAGATGATGATAGGTCAGAGGCTCAACCATATTAATTCAGGATATAATAAATGTTTACCAGGTGCATGTGTGTGTGTATGCTCAGCAGTGAGAGTTGAATCAACAAAACCCAAGGTTTGAAATAACTGTTTAACAGCTTTTATTTGTGGTTGAAAGAGAGAGTACAAAATAGTGGCATTTTGCAGAAGTAAAAAGCTGGGTTTTCCAGTTAAGAAAGTTTTTCCCTTGAGTCAATGTTTTGTAGAGAGATTTTTCTCTGCTTCTTCCCACCAGGAATTAGAAATCTGAGTATCATCCTGCTAGGGCTGATACGTGTCTTCTTCAGCAAGGGTTGTATATAGTTTTTCCTTTGTGTAGATGTCCCGAAGGGAGATTTCTCCAGTTGTTCCCATGAGGAACAAGAAATCTGAATGTAAAACTGCCAGGACAGGCCATGTATCTTTTTGTGAGTAGCCCTTCAAGCTGAACCTTGAGGATAGCAGCCACTGAAAAAGAAGAGTAGAAAAGAGGCTCAGTAGGGCTCGGTCAGAATTTTAATCAATTCAAGGACTTCCAGTTGTTCCTTGCTGATTACCGCCATTGCTGCTACTGCTGAATCAGGCAATGTAAGGAAGCCCCTACATGCTACAATAGCCAACAAGTGAGATAGTTATTATAAGGAAATTGTGGAGAAACATTATCTTGATGGGACACAACCCATAGAAGAAGTGATAATCTATTTTTTAACTTCAATGAAAAAAAAAAAATCAAAATTTCAGATAAGAAAGGATCAGTGTATTTTTTTTTTAAAAGGCTAAGTTTGGTGGAACTAAGATCACACCGTTGTCCATAAATTTACATCTATAGATAAGTCATGAATCAAATTTTTTTTATCATTTCACCCGAAGTAAAACAATGAACCCTAGGTGCCAATCTAGTAGCATGCTTAAATTCATACAGTTGAGGTACCAAGAAGGAAAGCTTGTCACAAAAATAACCTTGAAAAGATTTGTAAAAAAAAAACAGATGAAAGGTGTCTTACATTGGTGAGAAAGTGACTGAAGTTGAGGTCAGAATAAATTACATAACATGCTTGTTATATAGCGTACCTATGAATACTAATGGTAATGTCTTAATCCTCATAAATACATTGGACACTGTTGTAAGTGGGGTAACATGCTGTCTAAATAGTTCACCAGTAGCAGTGGTTTACTTACTTCATGCCACTAGCGAGTATTGTATTTTGTTAATGTTGTAAAGATTACCATTTCATTTCCAATCTCCATTTTGGTTATTCCTCATTCAGTAACCTCTTCTAGGTTGCAACAGATAGATAGATAGATAGATAGATAGATAGATAGATAGATAGATAATGAATGTGCTGTGATAGATAGATAGATAGATAGATAGATAATGAATGTGATTGATAGATAGATAGATAGATAGATAATGAATGTGCTGTGATAGATAGATAGATAGATAGATAGATAGATAATGAATGTGATTGATAGATAGATAGATAGATAGATAGATAAATATGAATGTGATGCAATAGATAGATAGATAGATAATGAATGTGCTTAGATAGATAGATAGATAGATAGATAGATAAATATGAATGTGATGCAATAGATAGATAATGAATGTGCTGTGATAGATAGATAGATAGATAATGAATGTACTGTGATAGATAGATAGATAGATAAATAGATAGATAGATAAATATGAATGTGACGCAATAGATAGATAGATAATGAATGTGCTGTGATAGATAGATATATAGATAGATAAATATGAATGTGCTGTGATAGATAGATAGATAGATAGTGTTATATACTGTACCTATGAACACTAATGGGTATGTCCCAATTCTGATAAATACGTTGGACACTATTGTAAGTAGGAGTAATATGTTGTCTAAGTAGTCCACCATTAGCAGTGGTTTACCTACTTCATGCCCACTGGCAAGTATTGTATTTTGTTGATGTTATAAAGATTACAATTTCATTTCCAACCACTGTTTTGGTTATTCCTCATTCATTAACCCTTCCTAGGATACAATAATACTTTTCTTTGAATTTTATCAAGAATCTCAATATATACAGAAGGATCACCTCGAGGTGGCGTAATGGTTAGCAACAATTACAACTGAGTACAACAATTACAACTGAGTAGTGAGTTTGATTCTCACTGGGTGCCCCATACATCCGGCCTTGTGCCACATCTAAGCTATGCTTGAAAAATCACTATATACAGAAGGAGCACCAGATCAGATAGCAATATTCAATGCATGGACGAATGGTCAATTTATAAATATGTAAGATGGATTCTGACAAGAAAAATTGTCTGGCACAACACAGTGAACCAACTTTCTTCACAGTAATCCTAGCAATTGATTCAATGTAATCACTCCACTTCATGTCAGTTGAGAATGTGAGCCCAAGAAAACACAAAGTGTTGCTCTCCTGGAGGTTAGCATCAGCCATGTTGATGGCAGACAGAAATGGTTCTCTATTGTGATTAAACAAAATCAGTTTTGTCTTGGACCTTAATGTTAGTAAATATTATAACAAATTACACTAATTTCTATCTATTTTTCAGAAATGAAATATTTGTCTATTAGAATTGGGGGTCATCATATGTTTCTTAATGATGGTAAAAGCATTCAGAAATTAGCATCTATGTTTCAGAAATTAAACTTTGGTCTATTAGAGTTGGAAGCCATCATATGTGTCTTAATTATTAATAAACGCATTCAAAAATTAGCATCTGCAATAAAGGTGATAAAAGCTGCATCCCATTGCACCAAAATCTGTCATCCAGGAATTAGTTCAAAATTCCAAGTTAAATTGACAGGCACTGGATGTGTAAACAGGTGAGTATAACGGCTGAAATGTTGTGATTATAACAACCAAAATGAGCATGCTGGTTGAATAGCAAAGCAGATATTAAGACAGACACCTGAAGAAGGCTGTAGGCTATAGATACCGAAATGTTCTGAGTATCACAACCAAGATGATCATGCTGGTCAGAATAGCAAACAAGGAAGAACCATTTTCTTTCAAACTGTTAAATGCAACAGGTTGAGTGAGAGTAGGGAAAGACATTTCTAAGTTTCTGATGAAAGTAACCAAGATATATTGATTCAGTTCAGTAGTGCTAACAAATGCAGATCTGAACAGAGAGTTTGTTAGCTTTGGTATCTTGTAATTTTGCCAAAATATCTACATACATATGTTTATTAAATACGTTTGCCAAGAGCAGTGTACTTATCAGAATTCAGATGTATCTTTATAGATATGAAAATATAAAAAGAAAGATGACAAAAAGAAAAGCCAAAAATAGATGATTCTGTAGAAAGATGTAAGAAAGGCAATGATAAAAAGTTTGACATATTTTGATATCCAAGTATTGATCTCTGAATAAGCTTTACACATTTTCACCTTGAAATAATATAAAAATAAAATAGTAATACTAATGATATATTGGATACATTCTTCAGGACTTCCAATGAAACATCTGAACAGGTATTTAATATTGACATTATAAGTAATGTACACAAACATATAGTAATATATATTGTAAATTTTTGTTATTTACAACATCTTTTAATATCAAATTTTCCAATTCTGACTTCAAAAAAACTTTAAACTTAATTTTTTAGCCTTAAGCTCAAGGAATGCAAGAAAAATTTTCAAATATTGAAGGGAAGCAAACCTTGAGAATGGTTAAGAAATATGGGCCTACATTTCTGTCTATGTCTCTGAGATGAGGTATTATGATTACTTGCATTATTTACATTACTCGGACTGTTATCCTCATCTTCACTGCCATATTCACAAGGACACATGGCCAAGTGTATAAAGACGTTGGTTAGATTCAGTGACTAGCTTCTAGTGATATAATGGATTTCTATATCTCTGAGATGAGGTATTATGATTATTTATGTTATTTAGACTGTTATCCTCATCTTTATTGCTATATTTACAAGGACACATGGACCAGTGTATAAAAACGTTGGTTAGATCCAGTGACTAGATTTTAGTGATGTCTATATCTCTGAGATGAGGTATTATAATTACTTGCATTATTTACATTACTTAAACTGTTATCCTCATCTTCATTGCCATATTTCATCTGTTGTACACTCTGGCCTTCTTGAGGTGATTGGAATTTCGAACTAAACACTTGATTTCATCTTCTAGTTCCACATGCCATGCCTCTTCCAGATGTTATTTCCCTTTACTCAACTCTCCAAGTTTTGGTTCACCACTGCTTTGGCCTGGTATTGAACTCACAACTCTTTGGTTCTAGTCACTGTCTCTAACCAACATCCCACTGAGTCATGTGCCCTTGAGGACATCTGCATATGAATTTTTGGGACTTATAAACCTAATGTCTCAGCCACCATTTAATAATAAAGTGTTCGGTTTTAAATTTCAATCACCTGAAGAAGACTGAAGAATGGCCGAAACATTGTGAATATGGCAATGAAGATGAGGATAACAGTTCAAGTAATGTAAATAATGCAAGTAATGGGCCTACATGTTTCAGAAGAACAGACATGGCCCCAGAAAATTCAGAATTTATTTTTTCCATGACTTTAAGTATTTTCCACCACAGATAGACCTAGACGACACAAAATTGACTTAATACTTGTATGGTGTCATCTCTCTAACATTAGAGAATATATATACACACACATGCACACACACCAATAAAGACAAGGATTTGTCAATATCAATTATTCTCAGGCAATGAAAGAATATTTGGGAGACAGGCTGTGTAGTAAGCCAGCTTGCCATTCAAAGCAAGTTCACTGTGTACATTCTTTGTATGTATTTTATGCTTTGTAAAAAGTTGAGTTTTGGAGAGGGAAGAACTTTGGAAAAAAAAAAAAAATTCAGACATTATTGATTTTATTTCTCAACTCAGACACAAGGCTCTACTTTAAAACAGTCAATAGATTTTAGCCTTATATGTGAAAATTCCTAAGTATATTTCTCTTCTTTTATATAATGTTTCCCGTCAGGATGGGAGTGATCATGGTTCTTCACAACTTCCTATCCCTTGTAGCTCTAAACAGTGGTTTATCCCCTGGTTATAACTTAATTCCTATTCTGCCATTCATTTACACAAACTCAAACTTTCTGTTTCCCTCTGCACCTTGTGAGTGTTCTATTCTCCAAGCCCTCTTTTTTTTTTTTTTTTTTTTTTCAGAATTTTCCCATGAAACAAAACTTTAGGGGATTAAAGGAGTTTTGTGGCATTGTAACTGTGAGTTCAATCCTTTGGTAGGCTAATATAGATGATCAGACTCAGGAGAAACAAGCCCAGCAAAACCTGAGAAATACTAAAAAAAGAATAAGATGAGATATCCTTAGATATGGACAACAGAATGGGAGTAATGGATTAAGTAAAGTGTTCAGTTCCAAAAGTTACCAAAATTACAAGATACCTGAAGAATGCTAGAGAGTACAATATGAGGTTGGATAAAAAAAAAGTACATTTCAATTACCCCTACCCCACTGATACATTTATAATACCCTTGCTTTTCTTCTCTCCCCCTTCTTTTTCTTCTTCTCCTTCCTTCTTTGCATTCTCCTCCTCCCTTTCTATCACACCCAATGTCATGCATTTATTTATTTTTTTAAAAATAATATAGCATTCATTAGTTTTTTTTAAATAAACATTGGGAGGTCAATTGATAAAAAATCACCTGAGAATACTGTGTGGTTGAAACCAAGGTAGCAGATTCAAGTGATCTCCTACTTTTTAAGGTTAAAAGCTCTACATATTTTGTTTTTTTTTTTCACACGTGTATTGAGCACTTTTTAATACCGCTGTTTCCTGGTCTGATTCAATTCTGTTTACATTTTATACACATATATATATATATATATATATATACAAATGAGAAAAAGAAGAAATGGAGTAAAACTCCACAGTTCATAGCATTTACTTCTTAAAAAGTGCTCAATACAAAGTAGAGCAATATGTTATTATTATATTTTTATTATAAGAGATTATAATAATAGTCTCAACCTTAAAGTTAAGATCCACACTAATTTAAAAAAAAAAGTAGATTTCCTTGATGTTACATTAGACCTAGTTAATAATGCATACCAACTCTACATGAAAACAAGCAACAATCCAATATATATATCCACCCAAATTCTAACCACTCTCCATCTGTAATCAAACACATACCCTTCTCCATATAATATAGAATTACCAATAACTTTTTCAGTGAAATGTCTCTTACAGACATAATAAATTTTATAACACCGCCTTAAAAATAGTGGCTATAAGTGCCCTGACATCAAATATATTAAACATAACAGCAATAGTAAGAATAAAAATAGAAACAGAAAAATCATTTGATACACACCTCCATTTAACCAAATGGTTAGTACTAAGTCAGGTCAGATATATCTCAGTTTAATTGAGAAACACTTCACCAGAAATAATCCACTTAATAAGATTTTTAATAGAAATACACTAAAACTAAGCTATAGCTGTACAGATGATCTTGAAAAATTTATTAAAAAACATAATAATAAAATTTTAAATCAATACAAAAGCCTAAGTAGTCATTGCCATTCCAAAGCAGCAAATGCTGATAATACCAACAAGAGTAATTGTAGAAATTCTAATGAGTGTTCATTACAAAATAGGTGTCAAATAGGTGTTTACCTATGCACTATTTCTACTATAGAAAATCTAACAGTAAAAAAATTTTATATCAGGAATACAAAGAATTCCTTTAAAACTAGGTGATATCAACATATATCTTTCACCAACAATGCGTACAGAAATAGGACATTCCTTTCTAAATATTTTTGGAATTTAAAAGAAGTTAACAAAACCCCTAGAGTAAAATGGAAAATATTAATAAAAAAATTAGATCTTGTAAATCTTTAAATGAACCATACTTCTTATGTTTACAAGAAAAATTAGAAATAATAAATTTTGCTGACAAAAAGCTCTATTGAACCAGAGGAGAGCATTAAAGGTAAATTGCTGACACAGTTTATCTATTACTTTAAAATATAGTTAAATTTTAAAAATTACATATTACCATTTCTTATAGCTATAATTTATAAGTATATAATGGTCTACCTTCTACAGGTTTAGGAACTTATTTTGTCTATTAAGCTTTAATATTGCTATGTATTGCCATCCAGTTAGTATTATTAATATCTTGTATAGATTTTCCACATTTTTAATTTTATCTACAGGCCCCTTTAAGAAGCTTCCTGAATATAAAAAAATTGTTTTTTTTAATTTTTTCTGTTAACTTTACATTTGATCAATCAATCCCTCCCTTCAACATCCTTTCAAAAACGGAACACGACATATTTGTCTACAATCTTGATACATTTGTCGCTGACATATTTTCCGCAATTGCCAACAATGGCCTGTCTATGTTCCAGTTTATCATGACATGAAAAAATAACTCACCCACCTCCACCCTCTGAGCATATAGTATTTATTTAGCATAGATCTGACATTTAATTGGTTAATCAAGACATACCCACAAGTCTAATTTTAATTCTGACCTTATGTTCCCCCACTCTTAACGTTTGGAAAAGAGGTAACAATTTGTTTTTAAATTTCCTTAATAATCATTTAATAACCAGTTACTTACCATCACCTGAAGAAGTACAATCATAGTATTGAAACCTGAAATCTTTTGTGTAGCGATTTAAAAATTAATAAATATGACTGACATGATCTGAATATTGCTGCTATATATTTAAAGATAAAATCCAAAGAAGAATCAGCAATATTATTGGTCCTGACCTGGCAAATTGGCTTCAGTCACTTTCCCACCACTGTAAACCACTGTGATGATAATTGTAATGGTGAGATTAGCAATTACCTTATAAGGAAATAATTGGTATTTATTGACTGAACATCATTAATGTCAGTTAAAATTCATAAAATTTTTCTATTAAAATAAATTTTCAGGAATAGGCTTGTCAAGTCTTGTGTGTTATTGCTCTTTCCAGGGTTGATTTGAGCTTCCTTCCTAACCTTTTGTTTGAAGTCTTGTGGAATATCAGCATCATGATTATGTCATTATTCTTTTTTCAAGTTACATGCTATATCCATTTCAGTTGTTGCTACTTTTGAAAGTCCTCAATTGATGTGGTTTCTCTTATCCATTACAGTTCTTTCTTTGTGATTCTGTAGCACGAATCCATGACATTGGAAAACAGATGGTCATCTCTAAAGATTCATTCACTCAAAGCCATTTTATTCATTAATACGAGAAAGAGATTGTATGCATCAGAGAGTTCAGACATTTCTGAATGGGTTGGTTGCCATTCATGACATATATATGAAAGTCTTGATTTGACAAGGATATTTAAGAACATCACTCAAGTTCTTAGGCTAATGCTTTGATTTATAACATCTTGCAATGTTGGACAAAATTACCCAGAATGCATCCTATTCTGTGCCCAATTTCTTCATCTCTACTAAATTTAGTGTAACTGATCCATATACCAAGGCATTTAAAGTTTTTAGTATTTACTAATTACACACCCTGAATTTTTATGATGGATTCAGGTTAGGTGTCATATCTGCTTTCATTCCAATTCCAGATCATAGTTTCTGTTTTGGAAAGTTTTGCATTATGTTCTACATTTTCAAACACTGAAATAAATAATGTAATAGTAATATACTATTATAAATTATATATATATATATATATATATATATATATATATATATATATATATATATTGATGCATGTTTCATTAAATAGTATAGACAAGTGTTGTCTATTTATTTTATGTAAATTCTTTTCATAAAATCTGATAAGCTTAATAACATTATCATTAAATGAAGGAAGAAAATCACAATATTGATAGATATTTTTTAATCCTATCTAAGCTTTCGGCTTACATAAGCCATTATCAAAGATGACAATTACATTACAATATATTAAGCAATACATGGACAAAACAGTGATGATAGTCTATTTCTGTTTACAAATGACAAACTCGTGCATATAAGATGCTGGAAGCAAAAATCGCACTGCATCTCATGACGTCACACATGACTACATGAGTGAAAACGAGAAGTATTAAGTATGGGAAGCCATTGATATAAACCAATGGCTTCTGTTATCAATTATAGGCATTTAAGAATATTTGTGGAGATTTCATAGTTTATTTTGTTCAGGTTAGGTTTCAACTGTTTTATGTATATAGCTTCAAGAATTTTTAGTTTTTGTTTATTGTTTTCATGTTTAAATATAGTTGTGTTTTCAACAAGGATTTTCCGGAATTGTGTATGCGACCAGGCATATTGTTTTAAATGCCTAAAAATGTTGGAGTTATCATTCAAATGTAGTGTCAAGCGTCGTGAAAGTGAGTTTGTGGTGTGACCAACATAAATATTATTTAATTCGTTGGAGATACAATCTCCCAAAGGGAACTTGAATTTGTAAACTATGTTGGTTTTTTGCAATTGCTAACCAGGGGAGAAGAATCATTGCGAATAATTGAATTGGATATATATATAAATTGCTACCTGAAATATGGTATAAAAAAATTGAAATTAATAAATATGACTCCCATGTTTTGAATATAACTCCTGCTATATATTTACAGATTCTTGATAAACTACAAAGAATAATCAGCAATATTACTGGTTCTAATCTGGCATCTCAGCTTCAGTCACTTTCCTGACACTGTAAAGTTGCTTCCTGTGCCTTTTCTATATATGCTTTCATGGTAATTGTTCGGATGAACTCTCCACTATGATACCATAGACTTTATGAATTTAATCGCAGTACTAGATTGGCGGAAGAGTTTCATCCTTTTACAATTGAAATGTCTCAATGTAACATTAACAGTTTCTTTCTTCGCATGTCTCAATTGTACAACACTCTTCAAACTCCATGTTTTTCAGGTAACTTTAATCTTCAATAATTTGCATCAATCATTATCTATTGTCTTTCTGATGATCCTTCTATTGTTCTTGCACCTTAATAATGTTTCTGTTTTCTAATTCTTTCACACCAAGTAATTCTTTGTGTCTTAGTGGCTTTACTGCCTTGCATGGGGTGAATTTGATTAAAAGAAAAATAACTATTTTTTACACGTTAACTTTATACATGGCATTATTATATATAGTAATTCTTCCTTACGCTGGAAACAAATTCGAAACATCTGTTTATGCCTTTGTTGAGTAGGACATCAAAGAACTAAAAGTGTAATGTTAATGTTTGCATATGCAAGATTGTCTTTTATGTTAAAATGACTTCTAAATATTTTGCTATGGAAAGTAAATAAATGTACTTTGCTGTAAACATGTCTGAAGTTATTTGTACGGCAATGCTAAAGCATCCACCAAGATTATACAAAACAAGTCACAAAAGACAGAAGATTCTGTACATCCGACCTACTCAGACATAACAATATCTTCGAATTAATCTTGAAAAATTTTAAAGGAATACTCATTTGTCTTAAACTAGATTGCTACATAAATATGATGTTTGAAGAAAACAACAAAGAATAACACTGTAACTAAAGTAAAAGCTAGTAGTAATACTGTAACTATAGCAACAATCAACAGTAATACTGTTACTATAGCAACAAAAAATGATAATACTGTAACTATAGCAATAACTAGTGATAATACTGTAACTTTAGTAACAAAAATCAATAACACTAACTATAGCAACAGCTAATGATAATACTGTAGCTGTAGCAGCAAATGACAGTAATACTGTTACTATAGCAACAGCTATTGCTAACACTGAAACTATAGCAACATTTAGTGGTAATATTATAACTATAGTAACAACTATTGGCAATACTGTAACTATAGCAACAACCAACAGTAATACTCTTAATAATACTATAACTATAGTAACAGCTAGTGGTAATATTGTAACTATAGTAAGACCCAACTGTAACTATAGCAAAAATCAACAGTAATTCTGTAACTATAGCATCAGCTCGTGTTAACACAGTTACTATAGCAAGTTGCAACAGTAATGCTGCAACTATAACAAGCAACAGTTTCACTGTAACTATAGCAATAACTAGTAATAATACTGCAGCTATAGTAACTACTAGTTGTAACACTATAACTATAGAAACAAAGTAACAGCTAACTCTAATACTTTAACCATAGGAACTAGTAAATATTGTAACTATTTCCCTTTTTCAAGCAACATGTTACTTCAGGACATAGGTAATATGGCTCTCCACACATTTTTTTCTTTAAAATCTGAGAACATGATTTCTAGGAAAAGATGTTAGAGAAGTTTTCTATCTTTTCCACAGTTTAGAATTTAAAGTTTTCCTTCTCTTCAGAATGGTTGCCACTCAAGCCTAGAGATTCCAGTCTACCCTGCTATAGTAACAAGTGATTTTGCTACTGTTAACTATGCTGACTCTTGTGGTCCTACCTAGAATTGAACTCACCATTCTTGGCTAACACATTTCTGAAGATATTAAACAACCACTCTTCAACTTAAATGGATGTTTTCTAAGCATGACAGTAGCTTGTCTCCCTTCCTGCCAAAGTGGATTTAACTTTTAGGCATTATTTACATTTATAGAAATTTCTCCTCAGACCTCGCAATTGATCCAATATAATCTTTCCACTGCATATCAGTTGAAAACATTATTCCAAGAAGGAACAATGAGTCATTCTCCTGGGAGTTAGCATCAGCCATGCTGATGGGAGGTTAAAAGGATTCTCCCAGATGGTTAAAAGAAAGCAGTTTCAGTTTTGGTGGTGTTAAAATTAAGAATCCATTCCTTGCCCCAGTTAACAACAGTATGTAGATAATTTTGTGGAGCATCTGTTACACTTCTGTCATATCCACTATGTGGAGCATGTTGGGAAATTCATATACACTGACTCAATATGAATGATCAAGAAATGGTTTCCCAACAACAAAATAACACAATATTTATTTAATTATTTATTCTTTTTGATACCATACAATACACAATGAAAATGGACATTTCCCAAGTGCACCTACATACAAAAGCCACACACAACACAGATGAAAACAAATACACATGCAACATTCTAATGAAGAAAAGTAATAATGTTGAAAATATATTATGTTCATTTTATGTAGGGCCAAAGGATAAAAGCTGTCTCTCAAGTACTTTGTTTAAGAACTAACAGATATAAAACCACGCCCTGACAGACAGTAACTCCTGGGTATGAAATAAAACTACATCCAGCAACAATGCCTCTGATCAGCAGATTGAAGGTTTTGAGGAACATGGAACCACTTCTCAATTGCTGTTTTTCCTCAGACTACCTTGACCTGGATAGGTTGCACCTGTTAGGGTCCCACCTATGGGCAAATAGTGAACTCCCTACCCCTCAAACAAAAACAAACCACTATGTAAGTATATAAATACCTATATGAATTTAAGCATGCTGCAAGATTGGCATTTAGGTCTCATCATTTTATTGTTGAAATAGCTAGATGTAACCGCCACTTCTACTCCAAGAGTTTCTTTTCTCACACTTCCTACCCATGGAACCCCCTTCGGTTTACTTGCTTCCCTGATAAATACAATCATAAAAAAATTAAATGCAATATCAATCACCATCTACTATATTCTTGAATCTGGTTCATCTTTTGTCCTTTCCTCAATCCTCCCTACAATCAGTTTTTTGTTTCTTGCTTTCACCCCATGTAACCCCCTGCATGCTAGTGGCATTCCCACCTTACTTGAGAGAAAATGATAAAAAAATACCAGCAATTTATTTTTATATAGTAAAATTACCAACAATACCATTTTATAGTAAATTTACCAACAATACAGTTTGAAAGCAAAATGACCAGCAATACATTTTATAGTAGAATTACCAACAATACAGTTTTAAAGCAAAATGACCAACAATACATTTTATAGTAGAATTACCAACAATACAGTTTTAAAGCAAAATGACCAAGAATACATTTTATAGTAGAATTACATTTTTTTATAGTAGAATTACCAACAATTTTATAGTAGAATTACCAACAATACTGTTTTAAAGCAAAATGAGCAACAATACATTTTATAGTAGAATTACCAACAATACAGTTTTAAAGCAAAATGAGCAACAATACATTTTATAGTAGAATTACCAACAATACAGTTTTAAAGCAAAATGAGCAACAATGCATTTTATAGTAGAATTACCAACAATACTGTTTTAAAGCAAAATGACCAACAATGCATTTTATAGTAGAATTACCAACAATACAGTTTTAAAGCAAAATGACCAACAATGCATTTTATAGTAGAATTACCAACAATACTGTTTTAAAGCAAAATGACCAACAATGCATTTTATAGTAGAATTACCAACAATACAGTTTTAAAGCAAAATGACCAACAATGCATTTTATAGTAGAATTACCAACAATACTGTTTTAAAGCAAAATGAGCAACAATACATTTTATAGTAGAATTACCAACAATACAGTTTTAAAGCCAACAATACAGTTTTAAAGCAAAATGACCAACAATGCATTTTATAGTAGAATTACCAACAATGCATTTTATAGTAGAATTACCAACAATACAGTTTTAAAGCAAAATGACCAACAATACATTTTATAGTAGAATTACCAACAATTCATTTTATAGTAGAATTACCAACAATACAGTTTTAAAGCAAAATGACAAACAATGCATTTTATAGTAGAATTACCAACAATACTGTTTTAAAGCAAAATGAGCAACAATACATTTTATAGTAGAATTACCAACAATACTGTTTTAAAGCAAAATGAGCAACAATACATTTTATAGTAGAATTACCAACAATACAGTTTTAAACAAAATTTTTATAGTAGAATTACCAACAATACAGTTTTAAAGCAAAATGACAAACAATGCATTTTATTTTATAGTTTTAAAGCAAAATGAGAATTTTACCAACAATACAGTTTTAAAAGCAAAATGAGCAACAATACATTTTATAGTAGAATTACCAACAATACAGTTTTAAAGCAAAATGACAAACAAAATGAATTACAACAATACTGTTTTAAAAGCAAAATGAGCAACAACATTTTATAGTAGAATTACCAACAATACATTTTAAAGCAAAATGAGAACAATACATTTTATAGTAGAATTACCAACAATACAGTTTTAAAGCAAAATGAGCAACAATACATTTTATAGTAGAATTAGCATCAATACTTTTTAGTAAATTACAATGAGCAACAATACATTTTATAGTAGAATTACCAACAATACAGTTTTAAAGCAAAATGAGCAACAATACATTTTATAGTAAATTACCAACAATACAGTTTTAAACAAAATGAGCAACAATACATTTTATTTTTTTGTAATTTTTAAGGCAACAATAATTGAATTCAAAAATATTTAATACAGTTTTAAAGCAAAATGAGCAACAATATAAAAGAATTACCAACAATTTGTTTTAAAGCAAAATGAGCAACAATACATTTTATAGTAGAATTACCAACAATACAGTTTTAAAGCAAAATGAGCAACAAATAACCAACAATACTGTTTTACCAAATGAGCAAAATATACATTTTATAGTAGAATTACCAACAAAATACATTTTAAAGCAAAATGAAGGCAAATGAAACAATACATTTTATAGTAGAATTACCAACAATACAGTTTTAAAGCAAAATGAGCAACAATACATTTTATAGTAGAATTACCAACAATACAGTTTTTAAAGCAAAATGAAACAATAATTTTATAGTAGAATTAGTCAATCTTTTTTTAAAGCTAAAATGAGCAACAATACATTTTATAGTAGAATTACAAAAAAATGAGCAACAAATACATTTTATAATTAGAAATACAGTTTTAAAGCCTTTTTATAGTAGAATTACCAAGGAAAGCAATGAGCAACAATACATTTTATAGTAGAATTACCAACAATAATTTAAAACAAAATGATAAAAATATTTTCATCAACAAAAAAAAAAATGAGCAAATGATTATTTTATAGTAGAATTACCAACAATGGCAAAATGAAAACAATACATTTTATAGTAGAATTACCAACAATCAGTTTTAAAGCAAAAAAACAATACATTTTATAGTGTCCAACAATGTTTTAAAAGCAAAATGAGCAACAAATTTTATAGTAGACCAACAATACAGTTTTACAAAATAGCTGCATTTTATTAAGATATTGACAAATAAATCATCATTTTAAAAATTAAACAATACAGTTTTTATAAAATGAGAACAATACATTTTATAGTAGAATGGAAAAGTTTTAAAGCAAAAATGACAATACATTTTATAGAAATTACAACAATACAGTTTTAAAGCAAAATGAGCTTAGCATCAATACAGTTTTAAAGCAAAATGAGCAACAATACATTTTATAGTAGAATTACCAACAATACTGTTTTAAAGCAAAATGAGCAACAATACATTTTATAGTAGAATTACCAACAATACAGTTTTAAAGCAAAATGAGCAACAATACATTTTATAGTAGAATTACCAACAATACTGTTTTGAAAGAAAAAACCCTTTTATAGTTACCAACAATACTGTTTTAAAGCAAAATGAGCAAAATACATTTTATAGTAGAATTACCAACAATGAACCCATTTTTATAAATTACCAACAATTCATTTTATAGGAATTTTAATTTTTAAAGCCCACTCTGAGTAGATTGCTCTTTATAACGAAATGACAAATTTTTATTTGTAATTGAAGGCTCTAAAAATTTTAGTTTGCCATAAAATTGCCTTGTTTACATTTCAGGGAGAGGTTATACCATTATACCATTATGATGAAAATCAAACAAAATTGCTAATTGAAGGTAACAGTCCAAACAAGTTTTCCTTTTATCATTTTAGTTCTTGATTATTTTCTGGGCAACAATAATCTACTAATAAAAGATATTCCTCATCAACAAAAAATATTAACACCTGCAGATGGCCAGAAAGTATTCAACAAAAATCTTGTGTCTGTAACAACCAAAGACTAGAACAATAATATCCTTCAGGTTGGAAAAGATCATTGAATTTCTTCAAGGCATCCTAAAACCAAAGGAAAATATTGAACCCATTAAAATCTGCCATGATATCCTTTTTTCTCTATTAGTTTGTTAAAGATCAAAAACAAATCTTTTAACATGCCTGTTTTCCTTTTTTCATTTGGCCATCTTAAAAGAAACCAAAACATGATATCCAGCCATGATATCCTTCAGGTTAAAGATCATCTTCAAGGCCTGAAACCAAGCCAGCCATGATATCCTTCAGGTTAAAGATCTTCTTCAATGCCTGAAACCAAGCTAGTTATGATATCCCCCAGGTTAAAGATCATCTTCAGGGCCTGAGACCAAGCCAGACATGATATCCCTCATGTTAAAGATCATCTTCAAGGCCTGAAACCAAGCTAGTTATGATATCCCCCAGGTTAAAGATCATCTTCAAGGCCTGAAACCAAGCCAGAGAATGCACAAATTCTAAGAGAATATGTACTGAAACCATCTCAATTCTACAGATTACTCTTATATGTTATATTTCATACCTTTTCAGAATCCTTTCTTGGAGAATAATATTTTCTTTGCCAATTGCTCCAAGTAGAGTCTTGCACTTTTTCAATCTGCAAAAAATTCTGCGAAAATATAAAACAATTTGCTGAAACATTTTCATTTATTGAGTAGTTCTTGACACGAGAGTAAGCAATTGGATATTAGGAAATACATCATGCTTATCAAGATTTTTCTGCAGAATAACCAGAGGGAAAACAAATTGAAAGCAAAAGACAATGACTTTATTGAAATGACTGCATAAAAAAATGACTGTATAAAAAAAAATAGGGTTAAGGACGAAAGATTCAGCAACCTGATTTGTTGCTAGGAAATATCAGTTAATTAACTCTGTCAAGAAGACCAGCTTTTCAGTCAGGTTTTTTTTTTTTCAATGGATGTAATTTTAGTTGATGCAAAAGTTTCTGGTATTTTTTTTGACATAGTCTTTTTTTTAACTGTTGTTCAACCAATGCAAAAGTCCTAAATGACATTCAAGGTAAAGAGTTACTGAATGGGGATGCTGTAAAGGCATACAGGGAGGGCACATGCATTGGATATTATGAGGATATGTAGGATAGATAACAGTTGACCCTTGACTTGAAGATTTTAGTAATCAGGGAAGCATCTACTCAGGAGTCTGTTCCACATTTCAAAAGTTCAACTTCCTCCTTGCAAATGGAATATGAAGAAAATGTAAATGAGTCAACTCAAAGTACATGACATGGTAGACCCTAGCTGTTAAGGTCTGAACCAGGTGAATGTAGTTCACTTGAACATCTCTCATGAAAACAGCAATAGAGTAATGAGAAGCTAACAATATTTCAAACTGATATTAATTCATATCATCATTATTCAGCTATCAAACTATTTTTGACAGCTTTCTCATTAGTTACATGCGGATTATAGTCTTCATCTTTGTCCAATGTTTCAGCCATTGTGCTCTCCAGTTTTTACCAGGTGTTTGCCAATCTGGGTAAACTTCAGAGAATTTTAAACTGAACCCTTTATTTAATCTACAAGGGTAGAATGTCCTCATTCTGCCAACCATGGTTAGATTTATCTCATCAAGTTCTTATTTAGATATTGTTCACCCCATTTCCGCAGCGTCCAAATACTGTGTTATGGGCACATGGCCAAGTGGTTAGGATTTTTGCATTCTGGCCATGAGACCCAGGTTCGAATCTCACCATGGTCAATTAGTCAGGAAAGAGACTTTCTGATGTTATTGGACTGGAGGGGTTGATCCCAGTGTGTGGCACCTTTGAAAAGTGCCTGAAAACCATACCAAGCCTTGTGAGTGAAATTGGGTGAGCTTAAGCCCATCAATAGCTGTGCTAGCACAAAGTCACAAGTCATTGTGGCTCAAGGCTTGAGCATGCTGGCCTTGTTCAAATTGTTGATCATGCTAGATAACACGCTCTTTCCCAGAAACTGTATCTAAGGTCTGCTCAACATAGTTGCAGTATAAAACACAGGTGGGTTTTGTGGGTGTTGAATAAACACAATAAATAATCCTTCCTGCCTTTTGCTTAATACCATTCTATGATTTTTTTCTGCTCTGGGAGGCTTGTTTCTATTGTTGAACCATCAATTGTATTTCTCTTCCATTAGGAAATCCAGAAAGAAAAACATTGCCTTTTCTTTTTCCAGAAAAAGCAAGTGTCTGCAACAGGGATTGGCGAGCCGCCCTAGTAGAGAGGTATCCTCGAATATGAGTGGCCAGCTATACACTGTGTTACCAAAGGGTTAGTCATCAACATGACATGGCTTTCCTCTGTCTTTTCTATAAACTACAAGCATTCTAATGAGCTTTCCTCTTTGGTGCCTCAATTGTGTGAATATAAGTATACTATTAGATTGACTATTTGGTCTCATTGTTTGGTCTTCTCCCTTGTGGTTTTTCTGTTTCCCCCAACTCTTACAATCTTCAAATATTTAAATACAACATCTATCTTCTGTCTTCCTGATACCTGTTCTTTTATTGTCCTTTCCCCTCACTAAATGCTTCTCACTCTCTTTCACTCCCAATAACCCCTTGTGTCCGGGTGGCATTATCACCTTGCTTGGAGTAAAATAATTAAAAAAAAACATATAAAGTATTTATGCAACATTTAAATAAAAATATAGATAGGCAACAATAATTGGAAAGTATAAGGGAGAAAATGAGAAGATACAGGTAAAAAGTGAGACAAGAGTAAAGGTATGAGATAATGAATAATCTTAGTTGTGCTGGAAGGGATAAGGGAGAGAATGAGAAGATACAGGCAAAGGGTCTAGAAAAGAGAAGCATGAAATAATCTATAAACTTACCCATGGAACTTCCAAAAGTCAAAAACATTTATGTATCTAAGTACTTACTAAGTTTAACTTTGCATGGCAAAATAGACAGAAATGAAGCAACAAAGATTTTTCATACCAATCCCCTAAGTTAAATTTTCAAGTCAAGGCTCTCAATTGTTATCTATCCTCCTTATCCTATAACATCACTTTCTACTAATGCTGTTTTTATTCTTATAAGACACTTTATTCATCATAACCACTTTAACAGTAATTCTCTACCTTAAGTGGCTCTCAAACTTTCTATGAGGCGTACATTAATACATGAAAAAGTGGGGAAGTGGTTGCCTGACTAAAAAATCAGCATTCAAAATTCTGAAATGCCTATTATGGACAGGTGACAGGCCACAGATTCATTCTTTTCTCCTTGCAAATTTATTCATTCTTTTTCAATCAGATATATATTTACATTATCCAATTATGTATTTTCATCAGAAGCTGTCAAATATCTATAAAAAGATCAAAGTCAAGTTGAGTAGTTTTTAAGCATCAAATTAATATTTGCAGTTTTGCTTACTTTCTTAAAACCTCCCATACAAACGAACTCCATATTGTGTCTGAATTAGTCCTGCTTTCATGTGTATTTTTCTCTATTTTTTTTTTTTTTTGTCTGTTTTTCAGTGCACACCCGGCTTAGGCACTAAAGTACTGTATGAACTGCTCTACAATCCACCAACCAAAATCCTTGTCTTAACTGGTTGCAGCATTGTATCTACTTTTGTGGCAGAAGCTGCTAAAATGTGGAACCTGGTTGTTGTAAGTGCCTTTATATTATCTTTTTATTAACATTCTTTTCTCTTTTCTTTCTCTCATTTTCTAAAATACATTTTACATTCATTCATTCTTTTTTTTATTATTCCAAATTTCTTCCTGTCTTTCACTTAATACCATTCTATGATTTTTTTTCTGCTCTGGGAGGCTTGTTTCTATTGTTGGACCATCAGTTGTATTTCTCTTCCATTAGGAAATCCAGAACGAAAAACATTGCCTCTTCTTTTTCCAGAGAGAAAAACATTGCCTTTTCATTTTCCACAAAGAAAAAAAAAAACATTGCCTTTTCTTTTTCCACAAAGAAAAAAAAAACATTGTCTTTCCTTTTTGTGTGCCATAGATCTTTTTGGGTTAAGCATAAGGCTGATCCATCATAAACTTGTTCAACTAGAAAAAAAATGACCTTTGAATTATCAGATGATCATTCATTTTTTTATGAAAAAGTATGTAGAAAAATGTAGGAGCTTCCTGAACAAAAAATTTTGAACGCTAAGTTGAATACAAGCAGATGATGATTACTTCAAAATCAGAAAAATGCTTTCATATTTGATTGAGATTTAATGAGAACAAAGCTCTGCTGTCTCTTTTCTGTGCTGTCTCCCTTCAGGATGAGTATGGTCATGGCTCTCCACAACTTCCCATGCCTAGTAGCACTAAGCAATATTTGTCCTTTTTCCATCCCTCTTTGTTCATGTTCTGCCATCTATTTACACAAGGTTGTGATATAGGTCAGTTGTTGTTTCTCTCTTTCTTGCCATCACTACACCTTCTGAGTGTCAAATTCTCCAAACCCTCTTTAAATATTAAATTAAACTATATATATATATATATATATATATATATATATATATATATATATATATATATACACTGTGTGACAGATTTCATCCTTTAGGATTTCAGTGGATAAACATGCCACACAAAAACATTTCCCTAAAATTGTTCTTGATATATAAAAAAATTATATATCATTTTCCCATATATATATATATATATATATATATATATATATATATAAATGGCAAATTCTGTTGGTCTGTTCATGTGTCTGAAACCCCTGTAACTCAGGTCATAGTTACTCAACATTATATCTTTTTGAATCCGGATGATCCCGGATTGAAAATCTGACCTTCATCTGGTGCTTGAACATCCAGCATTGGGATTTATGTCCAGATGATGAAGGTAAAGTTAAGAATTCAAATTTTAAAATAACTGAAAATAAAAATTAGTGACTTTAAAAGTTTTTAATCTACGTTGAGTTTAAAGTAACACAAAAACTTTATGAATTTAAAAATATGTTTTAAATTCAGTTTAAAATATCCCCAAAACTCTGTGAATTGAGGAAATCAATTTTATTTCTTCAAAATTCCCAGGAATCAGGGTTTAAATGAGAGGTTTCATAACATGAGGTCTTCAAGATCTTTAGAGTTTGTGTTTTGAAGAACTCAATTCTCAGCCTGAATTGTAATTTCGGCCAAATCATTCTTTTGGCCAGAATTGGACTTATAACCTGAATCAGAGTTAAAGTGAGGTTTTGAAGTTCCATGGAGTGAATTGAGTGAGGTATACTTTTATATATATATATATATATATATATATATATATATATATATATTTTTTTTTTTTTTTTTTTTTTTTTCCACCTATTCTTATTGTACATTTCTCTGTTTTAATTTTGAATCTCCCATGGAAGCCTGACGAGCGGGAGCGAAACCAGTTGCTTCCCCCCTTGTTGTTGAGCTTTTTTTTTTATTATTTAATATTGTTTTAATATGTCTTGTAATATTAAATTTTATACTTTTATTTCGATCATTAAATTTTGTACCTACAAAAATATCTTTTAAATATATATATATATATATATATATACATATATATATATATCATTATTTTTATAAAAAAAAAAAATTATAACATAAGTATGTTATAAAATCACTACAAAAATAGCCATTTTGTTTCAACACACTTTATTTTCTTTTCAACATCATCACTTGATAAGACACAAAGTGTGTTGAAACAAAATGGCTATTTTTGTAGTGATTTTATAACATACTTATGTTATAATTTTTTTTTTTATAAAAATAATTATATCTGCTCTACTTTGTATTGAGCACTCTTTTAAGAATAGTAATTGTTGGTTATTGGAATTCATTCCGTGTATACCAATTATATACTTTGGTATATATATATATATATACTTACAGGTATGCCTCACCCTATGTCGTTAATTTGGTCCAGAGGTCACAACTTAGGTCAAAAAACAACTTAAGTCAAAATAACCATGCTATAAACCACAAATAAGCTCTCCCCGTTACCTATTACAGTATTTATGACATATACGTACAGTATTCTGCAGAAAATAATTTATCAGCAATATAACATTATGCTTAGCATTAACAATGAAAGAATGGTCTGGCAATTTTTTCCAATATAATCCGGTTTTGTCAACATTAAAATCTGTTCTGGAAGAAACCCGTTTTCTTCAATGATCTTAGTCAATGCTTTAGGAAAATCAGCTGCTGTTTGTTCATCAGCTGATGCAATTTCACCTTGCTTCTTAATAGAGTGATAACTTCTTCATTCTTTAAATCTCATAAACCAGTCTTGACTCACTTTAAACTCTACATTTTTCTCATCTGGATATTTTTTGTTCAGGTTCTCAAGCAAAGACAACACTTTCACTTGAATGATTTCTTGACTAATAGCAGCATGATGATGATTCCACCTATCAATCCAAAGAGAAAGAAGTTGTTCCATCTCATCAAAGACTTTTCCTCTTTTCTTATTGATAACAGTATTCTTCAGCCCTGGGGTATCAGATTTGATATGTCCCAAAATCTTATCCTCATTGTGAACAATCATTGATACAGTTGTCCAACTCATTCCAAAAGATTGAGCAATCAATATAAACTTTTCACCTTTTTCATGGTGTTTTATCATAGTAAGTTTATTGTCCAGCATTATAGCATGATGCTTAGCACTTGCACTAGGAATTTTCTTAGGAGCCATTGCGGCAAAATATAAAGTCACAAATGAATGAGAATGAGAGAGTAGGCAATAAGAAGACGTATACCGTGATGCTAAACAGTAGATATTGAAACTACCATGGAAAACACCAATATTGAGCTCTTAAAGACCACTAAATAAGGCAACAACAGTCGCAGATGTTTTCATATTTTGTTCACTAGGAATTATGATTATTTTAACATTTACTGCAAATGTATGTATTTTAATATGATAATTATATACTTTTATTCTTATTTATTGTACATTAACATGATTTTTTGTGCTTTTAATGCTTTTCTAGTGATATTATGACTTCAATATTTGTGGCAGACAGACATAAAGTCAAATAAAATTACTTAAACTTGATTTTTATTTTTCTATATATTTTTTGACAAATGACATATAATTGAGAACAACTTGAAACAACATATCCTGAGGTACACCTGTACATAATATATATATATATATAAATATAAATTATATATATATATATATATATCCTAATTTAAGCCAGTAAGCATTCACCATACATTGGTTATTGCTGTCATATCTGGCCTGGTGCTTCTGCTATATATTTAGAGATTCTCAATAAGATACAAAGAAGAATCTGCAATAGTATTGGTCTGGCTCTGGTATCTCAGCTTCAGTCACTTTCCCACCACTGCCACATAGTTTCCCTGTACATTTTCTACAAATATTTTCATGGTAATTTTTATGGTGAGCATTCCTCTTTGGTACCTTGTCTTTATGGATTTAAACATACTATACTGGTGGCAAGGTGTCATCATTTTATACTTGAAATGACTTGATGTACCTGTAAGTTCTATGTCAGCAGTTTCTTTTCTTAAAATTCTTGCTTATAGAAATCTCTTCCAGCTTCTTGTTTCCCAGTCAACTTTGATCTTCAAAAATTTAAATGCAATATCAATTGTTATCTTCTGTCTTCTTAATTCTTATCCTTTTATAGTTCTTATTCCATAGTAATTTTTTTCACATCTTTCACACTTAGTAATCCCTTACATCTTAAAGCTTTTATTGCCTTCCTTAGGCAGAAATATATATAATTTATTCGAAAATTATAACATAAATATGTTATAAAATCACTACAAAAATAGCCATTTTGTTTCTACACTTCTAGTGTCTTATCAAATGATGGTGTATTCAACGAAAGGAAAACTTATCTGGCACATTTCATCAGCTGAACTTTACCAAGGCTAGTGTAAGAATTTTATTTTGCTATAAGTATTTAAAAACAAAAATAAAAATGCTGTTAGTTTTACAAAACTTTTGAATTTAAGAAATGCTCATAAATATTCAATAACATAACTGAAACATTATGGTAAATTATGGTGTTAAAGTAAATTATGGCATGATGTAATTTAATAAACATCACTAAATGTTGTTGTTGATTTTTTTTATTTTTTAAATAATGTAATTAATATTTATATTATTTTAGTTTGAGATTACTTTATGTATTAGATATTTTAAATAATAGAAAGTTATGTATTTAACTATTTTGTTTTAATTTTTTTAACATTTTTATAGTCATACATGTTGGCTTGGGAAAGGATTATATCTTTTAGGGAAGGATATATTTGAAAAAATCAAGGGTGCAATTTTACCAAAATATAAATATATTTTGGTAAAATTCAATAGCAGCACTTTCAAGAATTTTTCATCTAAGGAAGTTATTTTCTCTCATATAAATTTGGGGGATTTAAAACATATGTCAAATTTTATAGAATGATAAATTTTTAAAAATTACACCATTCTTTTGTGGGGGGATTATTATTCAATGTCGCTTTTATTTTCTATGGTTTCCATGGTTACAAATGGCTGCCTATACTTTCTGAAGGATTTTAAGCTATGTGTGTTGGATAAAAAAAAAGCATTTGATTTTAAAATGCTTCTCTTTCTTGTCTCCGATATTTTTTCTTTAACACTTTTATTTTATAAGCTGAATATACAATTTTAAGAATTGAGGGCATTGAAAATAATTGCTCCTTAATAAAATTTATGAATTTTCTGCTCTCAAAATATAACTTGGTTATCTCTATGCAAATATCAAGTACATAATTTTGTATACACGTTTATATGTGCATGTGCTGTTGAATCTATTTTATCTCAACCTGTTTCAATTTTGTATATCCTTTTCATTGCTCTGAGGGCATTTATTGAATAAATGTCATCAGCTTATGTGTCTATATTTAAACTGTTCTTCAAGCCATTTCATAAATTTATATATCTGCTGCAACAAATATATATATATATATATATATATATATATATCCAAGTATAGGATTGGTGTATACGGCATAAATACGAGGAGTGGTTAATTAATTTGAACCTTTTAAAACCTTTATTCTACAATCTACATTCAACATCATTACTTGATAAGACACCAGAGGTGTTGAAACAAAATGGCTATTTTTGTAGTGATTTTACAACATATTTATGTTATAATTTTTAAATAAATAATTATATATATATATATATATATATAATATAAAAGACTCAAATAATTTATTCCATTGGAATCGTAATCATGATCCAATTCATCAGACCTACAAACTCAAAAAGATGAATTTGATCATGATTACGATTCCAATGTAATAAATTATAACCATGGAATATTACTGTTTGAGCCTTTTATATTATATTCTTACTCTGTCCTGGACATTGAGTTCTACCTGGATTCTATCCTCTTGGAAATTTATTTATATAAATATATATATAAATATATATGTGTGTGTGTGTGTGTGTGTGTGCATGTGAAAAGTGTGTGTATATAAATATAAATGAATATATATATATATTATATGCGCGGTACTTATTAGAAAGTGCTCAATATCAGAGATAGAGCTAACAAACTCACATCAACCCAACCAAATAATATATATATATATATATATATATATATATATATATATATAAAGAAAATATCTGGAAAAACAAACAAAAAAGTCCTTAGAATGTGATTATGTTGTTTTAATATTCATATTAAAACAACATAATCACATTCTAAGGATTTTTGTTTGTTTTTCCAGATATTTTTCTTCATTCTGTCAGATTTATATCCATTTATATTTGCTTATCATATATATATATATATATATATATATATATATATTGACCACTAGTATTATCTATCTATCTATCTATCTAGAGATATATATATATATATATATATATATATATAATATTATCTATATATATATATATATATATTGACCACTAATATTATCTATCTATATATATATATATATATATATATATATTAATATTAATTTATCTATCTATATATATATATATATATATTGACCACTAATATTATCTATATATATATATATATATATATATTGACCACTAATATTATCTATATATATATATATATATTGACCACTAATATTATCTATCTATCTATATATATATATATATATATATATATATATATTGTATGTGTGTCAGTTTCAGTTGATTCCAGGATATAGCAGAATGCTTATGTTCATCGTAACACACACACACATGTTGGGTAAGGTAGTGTCACTGATTTTCTTCTAAATATGAGCATAACTGAAACTGGAACATGGCTGTCCAATTTCCACTTTCAAGACGTTATCCATAACACCCCACCCACACATCTAAGTTTACACTACCAAGTATTCCCAAGCAGTCACCCACCTTGGTACTAAGACAGTGAATTAATAAAATATACTAGAAAATGACTGTTTAGAAATTATAACCTCCTTCTTCTATGTGCCATGTCAGTTCAGGATGTTGCTGATCATGGCTCTTCACAATTTTCTGTCCATTGTAGATCTTAGTAAATTTTGTCGTTTTGTTATCTCTCCTAAGCCCTGTTCTGCCATCCATTTACACAAAACCACTCAGTAGATTATGTGCTGTTTTCTTCTCCCTCTTTTGCCTTCAATATGCCCTGTGTGTGTCAATTTTACCATGCCCTAATTCTTCAGTATGTACCTTAGAAATTTAAACTCTCTCTCTTTCTGATGCTGAATATGTGTTCTTTTTCTTGCCATTTTCTCAAAAACTTCACATGCTCAGTTCATAGTATTCTCAGCATCCTTTTGTAGAACCACATTTCTGTTGTTCCAAATCTTTTTTTCATCTGTGAACAGATTGTCCAGCAGTCACTGCCATATACGACAACTGATATTATATCACAGTTCTATACTGTTTTCTTTGTTTCTAATTAAATTTGCAATCACAATGTACCTTCAGATTTCAATGTTGCATTTTCAGTTCTGTGATAAAAAAAAAAACTTCCCAGATATTTAGATTGTTGTACTTACTTGATTTTGATATGTCCTATGTGCATATTGGGCTGTCCCTTTTGCTGAGAACCATTCATTCTGTAAGGAAAGCAAGAAGAAAGGACTAGCGTAACTGATAGCAGTATTGAAAGTGAAATTGGTGAGATCAAATTCAGGACTAATCTGTTGCATTCACTTTTGCACAGATGCCCTTGGAAAAGGCCATTTTTCTTGCCCAAGCTATAGATTAAATAGCAGAGTAGACTGAGCTCTCTCACCTTATCTAGAAACCAATCCAAATGAAGGAGAATTGGCAAAAGCAATGGGAAACAATTTCAATATTTTTCCAAAGAAAATATGACAATTCACAGATAATAAAGAAAAGGAAACCGAGGAGAGCCATGATTATATTGGATCACTTGTCATGGGATTAGGAATATTACAGCATTAAATCAAATTTAATCAACTGATGTCACTGTATATAAGGAACTGTAATTTTGATCATTCCAGCCATAACCTGTTTTTGGTCAAACCACTGATAATGATATTTAATCATTTTTAGGTGGTATTTGTAACTGATCTTCAACTGCTTTTTAATGAAATATGTTATATAGTTGCCTAATAAGTATTTTTTTAAGTAGCACAAAAGATAACCAGTGACCTATGTTCACATTTAAAAAAAAACTTAAATAAAATCATAGATACTACCCATGTTCTTTAACCAAACTTACATTAACCAAGCTACCAAAACAAACACACACTCACACAGAAAAATATGCATATATATATATATATATATATATATATATATATCCACAGACAGACTGTTTCACTGTTTTACAGCTCATCAGTGTGGCTAGACATCCGGTTGCCTCTAGCTAGGATCAAAACCCGACTGAATTGGTCTCAGTCGAAGATTCTAACCATTAAGCCGTCAGTGCACGGTAGGGATGAAAGTGGATTTTTAGTGTATTTATTTTTAGAAACACGCCCAGTGACCGACAGTGACTCAATTCGCATCTTCGAAGAGTCTCGCTTTATAGCTATAATAGTCACTGTTTACCAACCCACACCTCGTCCCCAGATATATATACTCAACTCTCCCGTTGAATTCGACATATGAGGGTCATGCAGATCAGTTCCTAGGAAACTGACAGCCCGACAACAGCACATGAGATTTGATTATAGTTCACTACGTGTTACAAGGTTCCCAAAAAACACTCTGCAGGTTTTGAATTCAGAGTCGTCCTTCTTCTAGACCAGTTGCCATCCAAGGCTATAGAACCCAGTCTGTTCTGCTATTTACCCATAGCTGAAGGGAGAAGAGGATTCACATCTTTCCCAAGGGTGTTAGGACATAAGTGAATGTAATGGATTCGACTGGAATTCAAACTCAGCTCTCTGATTCCTCAATCCAATCTGCTATCCATTACTCCACCGTGCCGTGATATATATTAGAAAAAAGATTGCAAATGACCAAACATCAGAATTTTTCTGTAACCCTTGAGTTTATACACACACACAGATATATATATATATATATATATATATATATATATTTAATAATTTCACTCCAAACAAGGAAATAACACCACCTGGGCATAAGGTGTTGCATGGAATGAAAGGGAATGAGAAGACTTTAGTGAGGAGAAAGGACAAAAAAAGAAAAGGTTTGAGAAAGACTATGCCAATTGATATTACATTTAAATTTTTGAAGATTGTAGATGACAAGGAAGCAAAAAATCAGAAGGAAATTCCATGGGCAAGATGTTCAAGAAAAGAAACTGTTAGAATAGAGCTGACGGTGGCATTTACTTAGTTCAACAGTAAAATGGTGAGACCTACTTGCCAATCTAGTAGTACACTTAAATTTATACAGTCAAGGCACTAAAAAGAACAGCTCATAAAAAAACAATTGCCAAGAAAATATTTGTAGAAAAGACAGAGGGAAGCCACTTCAATTCTGTGAGAAAGTGTCTGAAGTCAAGATGCCAGGTCAGGATCAATTACTTACAGATCCATCAGTATCTGTCTATATTTCTGAAATGAGGTATTATGTACACTATTTACATTATTCAGACTATTGTCCTCATCTTTGTTGCCATATTTCAAGGACACATGGCACAGTGGATAAAGGCATTAGAATGAAGAGAATGGCACCCTCCAATGGAAACGAGGAAGTTAGATTCCGGAAATCCCTGATATGTTGACCCGTTGGTGCGTATTTTTGTTGTGTGGGAAACTTGTTGGACATTTCCCCGTGTGTGGATAGCTCAGGGTGGCAGTTGCATTTGTCAAGCGCCTGGCAACCGCAGCAACCAATAGATGGGATGATAACATCAAAGATCCCTCTCTCTGTCGCATACTAGCAGAGAAGTAGAGTACGGGAACTGGATCCCGTTGGAGGAGACTGGTGCATGGGTGGTGACGAGATCACAGTCTGGGTGGATGCAAGTTCAGGGGCAACAGGAGTGGCATTGGAAGCGAACAAAAATGTCATCGAAGATGCGTGTTGGTGTTTTTTGCTCATGAGAAGGTTGGACGTGTGACACTATTTTGTCAGTTACCCTCCTCACATTTCCTATCTGCTACTATTAGTTGAGTCATTGCTTTACCCCTACAAAATAGTGAAACTGCATATCACACCATTTAGGAAGTGTATAATATTTTATTCTTTATTTTGGATTTTAGTTTTCATTCTATTTTTTTCCTTTTTAATCATAATGAAATTTTTACTTTGCTCATAAAATAATTTATTAATTTTCACATTTTTTTTCATTTCCTTGCCAGGTTTAATGGCTTGATATTTATTAATGCTTTTTCTGACAAAGAAATAAATCTTTTTGTTCAGTTAATTTCTTAAAACCTAAATATTTCCATTCAGAATGTCTGTGAAAGCAAATTCTAAGAGTTGATGCCAACTTCTCCATGGGTGCAGGTGCATGGCCTGCATATTTCTAGTATCACTATCCCAGATATGTGGATAGTTTAATGGATATTTTTTTTAATCAGTTCATCCCAACAAGGCAACAATGCCACTAAGACACAAGAGGTCACTGGAAGTGAAAGAGAATGAGAAAACTTTAGAAGGAACCAGAAACCTAATCCTGAACAGGAAAAAAAGGGATTAACCTCTACTCTTGTTCAAATTTGAAATTTGTCATGAGTAGTATTAAAATCCATTTAATGCTAAAATTTATTTTGCAACAAACTATTTTCAATATGGCCTTTGCCAAATTTTTTTCATCTTCAATTTCTTCATCATGAGTAACTTTAGGAAGCAAAATCTGAAGCAGTAAAGATTTTATTTTTTTAGTCCATCTTTTTAAACTAAAATATTTGGTTGGGATTGATATCAGGAAGTGAATGTATATGTTTGTAAGTAATGGTAATTCAATGCAAGTTAAGGCCTTGGCAAAATGGTAATGGTCAGGAATAGTACAAGTTTCTTGTGGCCCCCTGCCATCAATGATACAAGCCCCACCCATTCTATGACATCTCAATTTTCATAAGGTATTATTCATATAAAATACAAAAATTTAATTATAACCTAATTATGTACAATAATGGATTATATGCAATATAGGTGAACAATTCAATTAGAAAAATTGTATGTAAATAAAAAGAGACCTGTTATAATAAATCATTCCATCTCAAATAATCAACAATGTTTCATGACAATTTTTAACATTGAGATTTGAATAATTTAACTCATTCAACATTATGGATAAAAAATAGGGAATTTCGTATAGTATTTTTACAAGGCTTAGCATGAGCAAAACAAATTCACAGATTTGGACAAAAAAATGACATAAAAAAAGAAAACTTTTTACTCCTTAATAGTCACTTGTGTGTAGTTTAATTTGTAATCTAGAGTTCTAGTGGATAAGCCTAATGACTGGGCTAGACTGTGGGCCTTCATTGGAAATAGTCAAATCATACAGCTTAGAAAATGACAGTGGAGAGGCGGAGGTAATGTTTTGGGTTAGTAATGTTGACAGTAAAATTATACTTTCCTTCAAAGTTGAGTATGAAGGTATGAAGTCAGAAAATTATTCTAAGTTCTTGAACAAAGCATTTGTTGAATGGTACAGCCAAAGAAAAAGACAATGCTTCTTGACATTCTGAAAAGCTAATTATTGACCACTTTTCACAAAAAAGAAAATAAATGAAATGATCCCCAGCTTCTCCAGATATTAATCCATTAGAAAATGGACGAGACATTTGTTGAGTGGTATGGGTTAGAACCAAAAAGCTTTTAAAGTTAAAGAATATATTCATGTAAGCAGGGCAAGGGTCTCATGGTCCTCCCGCCAAATCTATGCTACACCCCACCCTATTCTACTACATCTCAATTTTCATAAAGTAGTATTCATATAAAATAAAATTTTTATTCTAACCTAATTATGTACAATAATGGATTATATGCAATATAGGTGAACAATTCAACTAGAAAAATTGTATCTAAATACAAATTAGAGATCAGTCATAACAGATCATTCCATCTCAAATAAATCAACAATGTTTTGTGACAACTTTTAACAGCAAGATTTTTCTTGTTAAAGAGTTGAATAATTTAATACATTCAACATTATGGATAAAAAATAATGAATTTCATATGTTTTTTTTTCAAGAATTAGCATGAGCAAAAAAAAAAGAAAGACCCCCAGAACAACACCAAAATCTGCAAAAGATTTTATTCTTTAATTGTCAGTTGTGTTTAGTTTAATTTCTAATGTATACAAATGTAAGTCGAAAAAAAGAAAATGTTGATAAGATAGCAAGGATTACAAAGCACTGCCTGGAGCTCTCACTCAGGCTTGCACATCAACCCTGCTAATGATAATATGGGACTTTTGATAATTAACGTAAATAATAATCCCCCAAATTAAAAGGAATATTACAGTAAATCATATCCCAATTTAATACTGGTGCCAGTCAATCTATCATTCAACACACTGTACATCATTCACCATATTTCATAGAGATTGTTGGCCTACACAGGTGCTATTAATGATACTATGACATTAGTTCCTCTACCTAATCTGGGCCAGAGAACATTTCAGTTGGACAAAGAGATATTGGTACTATATCACTTGGTGAGATGAGTCTTCAGAAGCGATGGATTTATACCTTCCCCAAAGACATTAATGCAGAAAGTAATATAAGAAACTGGGCCATAATTTGAACACATCTTCCTTATTCAGATTTTCACACTGATATGGTGATGGTAATTCATTGATCAAGTAATCAGTGCCACTCAAATTATGCTTTTCTTCACTTCGAGTTTGTTGTTAACTGGGGAAAAAGATGGCTTGTTAATTTTAACACCTCCAAAACTAAACTGCTCTCCATTAATCATCTGAGAGACAATTCTCTGCCTTCTATCAACATGGTTGTTGCTAACCTCCAGGAAAGGGACTCATTGCGCCTTCTTGGGTTAATATACTCAGCTGAAATGAAGTGGGAAGACTATATTGAATCCATTGCTAGGTCAGCTGCTAAGAATGTTGGTTCACTGTATTGAGCAAGACAGTTTTTCTCTCCAGAATCTATCTTGCATATCTATAAGTCTATCAATCATAAATAGAATATTGCTGCCACATATGGTCTGGTGCTCCACAGAGAGTCCCAGTATCACTGACGGACAAATTCAAAGCTGAATTGAACTCCCTTGAGAAGCAAGGAGAGTCCCAGTATCACTGACGGACAAATTCAAAGCTGAATTGAACTCCCTTGAGAAGCAAGGAGAGTCCCAGTATCACTGAGGGTCAAATTCAAAGCTGAATTGAACTCCCTTGAGAAGCAAGGAGAGTCCCAGTATCACTGAGGGTCAAATTCAAAGCTGAATTGAACTCCCTTGAGAAGCAAGGAGAGTCCCAGTATCACTGGGGGACAAATTCAAAGCTGAATTGAACTCCCTTGAGAAGCAAGTCATTATATCGCCAATCCCAAACACAGCTCATGGGTAAATTCATTTGTATGTGTCTCCAAGATGAACAGATGAGTTAGGTGATGCCTAGACCCAAAAGACTTAAGCAAAGCCATACAAAGACCACACATTTGAGTATGTAGTCTCCAGACTACATGGGGCTAAGTGGTTTACAACCATTGACGTGAAATTAGGATATTGGCAGATGAATCTAGATCAACAGTCAAAGGAACTGACAACCCTCATTACACCATTTGGATGATTTTTCTTCAGCAGATTTGCAGTGAACATAAAATGTGCCGAAGACAAATTCCAAAGAGCGATGTTCAAAACCTTTGGCGGCATCAAGAATGTTTTATCAATATCGGACGATACCATTGTGCATGGGTTTGAGGAAAATGGTCATGACCATAATGCCGTGCTCAATGAACATCTCGAAAGAGCAAGGGAAAAAAACTGCAAGTTCAACCCTGATAAACTGATGGTATGGGCCTCTGAAATACCCATTCTTTGGGCATATAATATCATAAGATGGTATAAAACCAGATCCCAAGAAGGTCAAGGCAATTACATACAGGTATCCTCCAGAAGATAAGAAGCAGCTAGCAAGTTTTGTGGGGTTAGTAAACTACCTCAACAAGTTTTCCCCACACCTAGCAAAGTTCACTAAGCCACTACAGGACCTGGTTCCCAAAGACAACAAGTTCACTTGAACTCCTCAACAGGAAGATCTTTTGAGTGCATCAAAAAGGAGATTAGTGAAACCACAGTGTTAAGCTACTTCTATCCAAAGACATCCATATTTGTAAATTTTGCATATTTGTAAATTTAGACATGAAAACAAACTCCTACTACATTATCTACCACCACATTATGGTTTAAAAAAAAACAAAACTAATAACAAACCAATATACTTTATTTCAAATACCAAATTTTAGTACCAAACAATGTATACAAGACATGGTTGCATAAAGAATAAATAAAAAATAAAATAAAAAGTTAATGAATGAAAATAACAAAGAACAACTCCGAATCTCTTTTTCTATATGCTTTGTCCCTTCAGGATGTTGGCAATCATGGCTCTCCACAATTTCCTATCCTTTGTAGTTCTTAATAAATCTCCTAAACCCTCTTCTGCCATCCATTTCTGCAAACTCACTAGGTAGGTTATGCATTGTTTTCCTCTGTCCCTCTTGCCTTTTCCATAGTCCTCTTTCCTCATTATGTCTGAGAAGGTTCAACACTCTCTTTCTGATGTTAAGTATAAGCATCCATTTTGTTTATACTTAACATCAGAAAGAAACAATAGAAATTTGTCAAAAACATTAACTCAAAAACAAAAACCTGGGAAAAAGAAATCTACCTCCACTTCCCATAAACCATCAGTGTCATATATATATATATATATATATATATATATATATATATATAGTGTCCTATATATATATATATATATAAAGTCTATAAAAAGAGAAGCAATATATGGTCTGATGATCACCTAAATGGTGAAACTGCCTATCACACCATTTAGGAAGTGTATAATATTTTATTCTTTATTTTGGATTTTAGTTTTCATTCTATTTTTTTTCCTTTTTAATCATAATGAAATTTTTACTTTGCTCATAAAATAATTTATTAATTTTCACATTTTTTTCATTTCCTTGCCAGGCTTCATGGCTTGATATTTATTAATGCTTTTTCTGACAAAGAAATAAATCTTTTTGTTCAGTTAATTTCTTAAAACCTAAATATTTCCATTCAGAATGTCTGTGAAAGCAAATTCTAAGAGTTGATGCCAACTTCTCCACAGGTGCAGGTGTATGGCCTGCATATTTCTAGTATCACTATCCCAGATATGTGGATAGTTTAATGGATATTTTTTTTAATCAGTTCATCCCAACAAGGCAACAATGCCACTAAGACACAAGAGGTTACTGGAAGTGAAAGAGAATGAGAAAACTATGGAAGGGACCAGAAACCTAATCCTGAACAGGAAAAAAAGGGATTAACCTCTACTCCTGTTCAAAAGACCAGGGAGAAGTGTGGTCTGGACAATAGGCAAACCCATCTACTCCTAGAATTGTAATTTTATATAATGACTATTATATACTGTTGTAACCTTGGGAAGGTTACTGAATAGAATAATTACACAAAGGTTGGTAATGAACAATAATACTTAGGACAAGAACAATTCATATAAGATTCACCAGGCAGCATGTAGAAGAAGTAGTCAACTACTAGAAATAAGTCAAGTAAATTCCACAATGAATCTCCAGCTGCAGACAGCAGACCAACACATACAGTATTCACTACTGTATTTATGGGAATAGGGGCATACACATTATCATCTATAGTTATGCTACAACATATACTATTATATTTATATATAAAGCCCCATGCTTTCCAGCCAACTTTAATCTCCAAAAATTTAAATGCACTGTCAATTGCTATCTATTGTCTTCTTGATTACTCTTTCTTCTTCCTGCTCATTATTAATGTTTCTGTTCCTAATTCTTCCACATCCTGTAACCCCTTGTGTCCTAGTGGCTTTACTGCCTTGTATGGGGTGATACCGTTTAAAGAAATATAAAATATTACCGTTATAATGTTGAGCCAGATCAATATCTAGATGGGGGACTATTTGAGAATACCGGCAAATTTGGATATTCAGCTGGTGTGATAGATAATGGCTCAGAATTGGAGATTAGAGAGCTTAATTCTAATCAGGTTCATTATATTAACTCAGTCAGTTATGTGCCATGCGTGATACACGCTTATGCAATCATGTATCTTTTGATAGATGACTGATGAGGCAGATTTTTTACCCCGCAGGGAGTTCTCATTTCTTTCTGCAGGAGACCAGTTGCCATCCAAGGCTATAAAACCCTATCTGTTCTGCTATTTACCCATAGCTGGTGGGGAAAAGAAGAGGATTCATACCTTTCCCAAATATATTAGCATGTAAGTGAATATAATGGATTTGACTGGAATTTGAACTCGGCTGTCTGATTTCTCAATTTGAGCCACTATCCATTACTCCAGTGCACAAATCCCCTTGAAAAAAGGTATAAATCTACCTCTTCTCCCAAAGCTATTTTTATCTAAAAGATTCTTACTGTGTAACTCTATTTTCTAGCTTGAGATAACCTGTGAAAAGTTGATAAGAGATTAAAAAAAAAAAATAATCAGTCAATGAAACAAATCGGATCTTAGACTTTTTGATTGACTGTTTTACATGACCTTCTTTTATAAAAAGATTTTTCTTTGATGCCGTTTATGTGAACTGGGAATGATTTACCATGAAAATATATTGGAAGCTATTCACTGTAAAGCCACAGAGAAAATAATTTTCAATAGAAACAACATGCAAATAGAAAAGAAATCAATATAATTTGCTTAAAAAAAAAGTCAGTAAACATTTTGAAAGTGTATAGCAATGGCAGCCCCAGAGTCAGCACCGTAATGGATGTTTCTACATCAATGACTGACTTGTGACGAAAAAGAGAAAAAGAATGTTGAATACTGAAGATAATGGGGAGGTATGGTGATCAGACACACTTTTACCAACAGCAAACCAGGTTACAAATAGCAATGAAGATGACCAGAGGGCACAATATCTGAAACATTGTGATAGTAAACAGGAACAATGATGAGGATGTTAGTCCAACTGAATATAAAAGCTAGCTCCTTGTTATACTCTACTTCAAATCAGATCTCTTTCTGATTCACTCAACATCAAAACCTGTTGGCCAGATGCTACAAAAGCAAAAAATAAAAATAAAAAAGTTACTCTTTGCACAGGGGCCCAACCATCAGTTGTGACTCACAAAACAAATTCCTCCTCCCAAATATAAAATACAATTTAAAAGGAACCAATCATGAAAGTTGTTGCTAAATCAAAAGCATGACAAAAAATGCTGAGTCATGTATCCAGCCTGACTGCTTTTAAAGATGTTGCTCATGACACTGAAGCCAATTGGCAGGCGAGCAGGCAGGCTGTCACCATCGCCACCAGTGACAACCGACCCAAAACAAGCATCACTTCTTTGCCCTACTGACTCTTCCCTTCCTCCAGGTCACTTCCCTCCTCCACAAAGGGATATCCCACCATGATCCTCTATATCAGCAATACAAAGAATTTTATCAATAATTTTTGTCTTCTTTTCTTTCTGCATCATTTGTTGTTTTGCTTGTTCTCTCATGCAACCATACATGTTTATAACATTCTCATCCCAGAAATCTAGATAGAAATAATGTGCTAAATATAGAACCATAGAGTCAAATATCGTAGACTTTGGTAAGATTGTAGATAATGGTAATAATTTTGAATTAGTATCTGCAACATTTTTCATACAATCAAACCTTTTCTTTGGAGTTCTACTGTTGTTAATATGTTTCTGATGCAGAATTATTCAGCCTTAAAGGGTGTAATTTGTGAGTAAAAACTTCTCTTAAGAAAGAACTAATTTTTTTTAAACATTTCACCCCCAAGCAAGGCAATAATTCCACTAAGACGCAAGGAGTTACTAAGAGTGAAAGAGGATAAGAAGACTTTAGTGCAGTGGTTCCCAAATGGTGCAGTATGCTTCTTAGGCGCAACAGAAGAGGATAACAAGTGAGGTTAAATGATTGAGAGACAATCAAAGATTTAGAAACAGTTTCAAAAAATTCATATGCCAAAAATAAATATGATTTCAAAATTTAAAATATTATTATGGATTACTTGTAATTGATTGCATGAGTCCCAGTGTAAATAATTATAGATAATTATTATTATGATATTTTTGAATTATATCAAGTATTAAGAATATAGAAACTGAGGTCTATAAATTGAAGGAGAGAGTTATCAATGATAATGTTCTGACTTCAAATTCATGGTTATCTCCATTTAATCCTCTCTCTGCTTTTTTATTTTAAATGTAGTTTTTATCACATAAAATTTGGTGAGGCATGAGCAAATTTTTGTTCCAAAAATGCAACCTGGAGAAAAAAAAATTGGGGAGCCACTGCTTTCATGAGAAGAAAAGACAATAAAAGAACAGATTTCAGAAGATAGTGATTGATGCTACATTTATATTTTTGAAGAGCATAGATAACAGGAACACAGGAAACTGGAAGCGAGTTCCACAGGTGAAAAATGCAAGAAAAGAGACTATTAGAATAGAACTTACAGTTATATCTAACTATTTCCATGAGTTCTAGTTGCCAATCTAGTAATGTGCTTAACCTCATGTGGTTGAGATACCAAGGAAGAGAGCTCATATGAACAATTGCCATGAAAATATTTATAGAAAAGACAGAGGGAAGCCATGTCATGGCAGTGGGAATGTGACTGAAGTCAAGATGCTATGTCGGGACTGATAACATTACAGACACTTCCTTGAATTTTGTTCAGAATCTTGAGATATATAGAGTCAGAGCACCAGGCCAGATATGGCTGCAATATTCAATGCACAGATAAAAAGATAGATTTATAAATGTGCAAGATGGATTCTGATGAGAAAAATTGTCTGGCATGACACAGTGAACCAACATTCTTAGCAGCAGTCCTAGCAAATGATTTAATATAATCGTTCCACTTCATAGCAGTAGGAAATGTGAGATCAAGAAAGTGGAATGTGTTGCTCTCCTGATGATGGAGGTTAAAAATGGTTTTCTATGATGTCACAGGTGATGTGCATATTGAACATTTGTGAAACCGATTATGACATCTACATTCCTTTGAATATCTTGTTCAAATTTTGATAAATCTTTTATTGTTAAACATGAAGCCTATTTAATTTTGTTTGCTTGGGAAATGTAGTTACTCAGATATTCACATTTTAAATTATGACATTTTTTTAATACCCTGTATAACTTAATTAAATGCAGGAACATATTAGTTTAAAAATATGCTTCCAGTTTTTGGAAATATCAAAATGTTACAAAAGAAATTCTGTAGAACTGGGTTTTCTGTTATAAAAGCAAAAAAAGTTTTTGCCCAAAACTAATAATTTCTGTGGGATTGTTATTAGTTTTTTAACTGGTATATCTTTTATCTTAATTTTAGTTGTTTTTTATTGTAATTGGTTTATTCCACAGACATCCAGAAGCAATTCTGCTTATAAAGAATAAAATTTCATCAAGACTTGAATGCACATACCTTTTTCCTTGAGGAGTGAATGTTACCATGATCACTGATCAAAACTGCTTAAGTAATCAGGACATCATATCTAGCTATATAAACTTGCAAGATACATTTCCCCAATCACCACAATATTTCATGTTGTTGGTGGTTATAGAATAACAGTCTGAGGAGTTTACAGTGAAAAGCAACTTAATTAGATTTGATATTTCACAAAATATTAGCTCTCATAGCTCAAGTGGGTGCCCCTAACCATTCCATATCTTTTTTAATCAAAATCTGCAGAAAATATTCCAGTTATTACTGACTTTAACTTTTAGCACTCTGCATTATTCACTATTATTATTTCCCTTTCCTTTGCATTCTTTTACAACTTCAGTAGCCTATTTCATCCAAGAACTGTTACAACTATGCAAAATTTATAATTATTAAAGAAAAGTCACTTCAGCCCTTGTAAGAATTATCTCCCTTTTAGTTGAAATAAAGTCATGAGGGTCATGTGATTGCTACTTAGTGATGTCAGCTCACAGAGAGAAGAAAGTGCTCAGTCTTTACTTTACCTCCTGGAATCAAACCGAGTGTTTGCTTTTTTAGCATGGCAACACTGGCCTGCTGCCATGTGGGCAGCAGAAAAATCCATAGTGCTATTTTCCCATTGGAAAATATTTCCTCAGCAGAGGCATAGAAAATAAATACAGGCCTCTTGAATTTCCACTGAGAAATATAAATATGGCTTCTCCAGAAACATAGAAAAATCTGACAGTAAATCAAATTCTTGTTGGAAATTATTACAAGTAATAGTAAATAATGTTACTGCTCTTTCTATTATTTGGTAAAATTATTTCTTTATGATTTTTTAATACTGGTAAATGATATCCAAAGAAGTTATCATCCTCACTGAGATGTCACCAAAACTGATAGAAATCTTTATAAACAGAGCTGTTTTCTGTGTACCTAATACTTATTGGTGTGCCCAATTCACAACAGAATGTGATGCAAAGTCAAAGTTTATTTGCTCAAGCCCCACTTGACACTTACCCTTTTCAGGAATACCTCAGATACAGGCTAATGATCCCAGCTCCCACTCGAAGAAGAGGCACTGTCTGGAGGAATGGCCCACTGGGTTTCAAGCTAATATTTTTTTAACTTCCAGTGCCAATTGGTATATTGCCAACTCAATAATCTAGTATTATTTTATGTAACTACCTAATCAAAAACTAAGTCGTCACATTTTGCGTCTAGCCCAAGTGCTGAAAACCCTGGCACTGGCTGTGTCTTCATTAGCATGATATAGTAGTTTAATAGAATTCACTCCCAGAATTAAAGGAATATAGGAATTTTTTTGAAAAAACGGTAGGAACAACGCATCCTTTTCATGAATTTTCTTCATTATAGTGTGATACCTGAGTTTTTTGGCATGAATTTTAACCACTCCACAAAACATTTACCCACGTATAGTGAAATTGGTTATCAAAAATGCAGGATTTTTAATCTCTTCAGAAAATTACCTAAGTATAGTGCAACCTGCAGAGTCATGGATGTAATCTGGCAATCTGATCTACCAAACAACCTCTAATGGAGGTCCTTTCATGCCACTGTAGAGGCGGTGTCAATGTGCCACTGCCTGGACATTAACTAAAACCCTCGAGTCTAAATTTGACAAAGTCTAAACTTGGATGCTATGACCAATACTTAACATCTCTTGGAGACAACAGCCAACTAAATCACAGATGTATTGACCCTCCCTGATATTCCTACAATCTTATGTGAATGCAGTATGCACTTTACAGGACATTGCTGGTGAGCAAAACAAAACCTTGTGAGTGATATACTGCTCTGGACATTGAGCCATGGAGAAAGACACGTTGGTTACTCAGTAACCACCAACATTGACTAGTTGTTATAACACAGAATTCCACCCTAATGACATTCTAACTTTCATGCAGGATTGTGATGTTTGATGTGATAAACACATGAATTTCCGAGATTAACTAAATAAAAAAATAAATAAATAATAGCGTGACTCTCTATTTTTTTGCATAAAATCTGATCATAAAAACTATCACTACACATGAGTATATACAGTAATTATTCTTCCATTTGACTTAACAAGAAGCTGATTCAATTTCACCCATGTTCATCCCTATTTTGTATACCTCGGCTGAAGAAAGCAAAACGTTTTTTAGTTATGAAATTATAACAGACCTTTTAGATTACAGTGGAGAGATCAAAAAACGACAGTAGGAAGAGTTAACAGGAAAAATAATTGTCAAAGATTATAAGAGAATTTTGAGTACAAAATCTTTCATAAAAGAAAGATATTATAAAAATCATAAAAATAAGAAAGGTTTAATTCATCTTTATTTGCTTTTCTTATTTTAGTGCCAACAATTCAAAGTGTTAAACATTTGATTTCTTTGAAAAAATAATATTTTCTTTTAAGTGTGAAAATTAATTTTCTCACAAAAATAATGATGATGCTAATTATTGATTAAAAAAGATTACAAAATAAATTACAAATGAAGATGAAATTCACTGTTCCCAAAATGTTTTAATTTACAGTGTTCAGAAATTGTTATGGGCTTTTGCAGTAAACTTTTAATTAAATTTCTCAGAATTTTATTGACATAACATCACAAACATTTTTAATATTTATGTTATTTTTGTTTCTTTCAAAAATAAATGTCAAAGAATAAAGCCCATGTTTTGCTCTCTGTTAAAAGTTGAGTCCAAATTAGGATAAGCACTATAAAAAATAATTTAAGTAGCATAAAATTATATACATATAGAGATAGATAGATAGATGTTATAAGATGGTTAATAGATATACATGTCCTCAAATTAGATACATACAAACATAGATAGGTATGAAATGGATAAGATAGACATTTAGATAGATAGATAGATAGATAGATAGATAAATTGAGAAAGAGGAAGAGATAGATAGATAGATTAAGGAAGAGATAGATAGATTGAGAAAGAGGAAGAGATAGAGAGATAGATAGATAGATATAATATATCTCAATTAGCACAATTAAGATCCATTTAAGAACACCCAGAAATCTACTAAACTCATCTGCAACAAACTCGTATGTGAACACCAAGAAAGCAAAACCAAAAATAAAAAAAGTTATCTGCTGTACAAGGGTTTTGTGCATCATATTCAGCCCACAAAACAAATCCCCTCAAAATAAAATAACAGCATATATTATTATTATTCAGTCAAGTAAACCCAGACAGTCATGAGTGTATCATGCCATCCATCACAGTCCAACATCAAGGTCAGAAGGTCATTAGAGTGACATTCTCTGTAAACTTTAATGTCCCCAAAACAAAACTGCTCTCCTTTACCCACCACAAAGAACCTTCCCTGCCTCCCATCAGAATGGCTGATTCCCAACTCCTCAAGAGCACCTCATTAGACCTGCTTCATCATACTATCCACTGACATGAGGTGGAATAAATACATTAAATCAATTGCTTCATCTACCGCAAGGAAAGTTGGCTCTCTGTGTCATGTCAGAAAGTTTTTCTTGTCTGAGTCCAGCCTTCAAATCTATAAATCAACCATCCGTACTTGCATGGAATATTCCTGTTATATATGGACTGGTGCTCCTACTGTATGTCTCAAAAGTCCTTGACAAAATCCAGAGATGAATATGCAATGTGATAGGTCCAGATCTGGCATCTAGTCTACAATCACTTTCCCACGAACATTCCGTGGTTTCCCTCTGTCTCTTCTACAAGTATTTTCACAGACTGCAAGAATTTAAGCAAGCTACCAGGTTGGCATCTCGATCCCACCTTTGCACTGTCAAAATGGTTAGATGTAACCGTCTCTTCTGCTCAAACAGCTTCTTCTCTTGTCTGTGGAACTCCCTTCCCCTTACTTGCTTCCCCAATGATTATAATCTTCAAATATTCAAGTTTAATGTCAATTGACATCTGACACTCTGAGCTTGTTCCCCCGTCCACCTCTGTATCCTTTCCTCAAACATGCCTCTTTACTCTTGTTCTCAATCCTCTGTAACCCCTTGCATGTTAGTGGCACTCTCGCCTTGCTTGGGGTGAATTTCTTTAAAAAAAATTAAAAATTAACATGGTTGGCCATCTTGCTCCATGGCTAGGTGTCCAGAACAGTATATCAATCGTGTGTCCTTGTTTTGCTCACCATCATTTACATCAGATTATAGAACAGATGGATCCATAGAGCTGATTTATTTGGATGTTGTCTCCAAGAGATATTAAGTATAACTCTTAGCATCTGTGTGTATGTCCCATCAAGCTTAGACTTTAGAGTTTTAATGAATGTCCAGGCAGTGGCACCATACACTGCTTCTACAGTGGCTTGAAAGACTCTCCACTTGAGGTTGTCTACTAGATCAGTTTTCCAGATTACATCTATTTTATTCAAGGCAACCCAGGCTTTAGATATGCAAATTTTCACATCCTTCTCAATAGGTATGTAAAAAATTTGACAGATTTTATTGATTAACCTGAGAGTTTGTATTGAGCTGAGTCTCATTTGTTATACCATCATAGGATATGTTCTCTCTCTATCTCTCTCTCTGTCTATATATATATATATATATATATATATATATATATATTATGGAAATAAAAAAGGTAAAACCAATTTTACCCTTCATGATTAAAAAAAAAACTGCCGACCAGTTTCACCCTCAGAGCTGAAATCAGGAGAAGACTAAATATTGCAATATAAAATATAAAAGAAATGTAATGTATTAAAGGTGGAACAATCAGACTGAAATAATATCCAGCCCTAATAGACATTCCCTCTGTTTACAGAGGGAGGGCTGTCTAGACCTGACGTGGATTGTTTCTAATGCCTTTAAATGTAAGAATGAGTGAGCACGACTCAGGATGGTGAAATTTCAATCTGATCATTCTGCCTTTAATACGTTACATTTCTTTTATATTTTATATTTTGACATTTATTTCCTCAATTTCAGCTCTGTTGAGTGAAGGTGAAAATGGTCAACTGTTTTACCTTTTTTATTTCCATAATAAAGTTCTGTACCTCTAAGAAAATTATGATATATATAATTGTGACATATCATAATACGATAACAACATAAAATAAGCCAGTCATGAATGTTGCTGTCAAAGATAAAATGTGAACAAAAGATGAGCTCAGAAACATTTGCTTTTACAAAAGACATCATAAATGACAGGGACAAAATTGAAGTGAATGGGCCAGTTGTCAACACCTGGAAAGCTCTCAGCATCACCAGCCATGACCTCAGTCAATGACCAAAGATATCAACTTTACTTACTAACTCTACCCTTCTTTCAAAAGCTGACTCCCTTGCCCACTTTAGAGACATTCTGCTCACATCCTCTATATTGGCAATATAATTTATTAACAAAGAATTAACAATTTTTATCTTCTTTCCTTTCATCTCACTGAAAGTACTTGTTGTTTCATTTGTTCTTTCATGCTACCATATGACAGTTGCATCCCTAAATATTTCAATCTTAACTTCTTAATGCTACTCATTATTTATCCTTCATCATATTTGTTACTTATAAATTTTTCTTTCATTCATATCACACACCTCATTCATCATTACAATTTTGACTGTAACCCTCTACCTTGGGTGGCTCTCCAGCCTTGTCTTAGATGTTCATTTCTTACCCCCCTTCTCTTTCATTCATATCACACACCACATCATTACCATTTTAACTGCAACACTCTACACTGAGTGTCTCCCCAGCCTTGTATTAGATTTTCATTTCTTACACCCCTTTTCTTTCATTCATATCACATACTGCATCATTACCATTTCGACTGTAATCCTCTACCCTGAGTGTCTCCCCAGCCTTGTATTAGATTTTCATTTCTTACTCCCTTCTCTTTCATTCATATCACACACCTCATTCACTATGAACATTTTCTTGTCTCTATCTTTAGTGGCTCTTGAGTCTTGTTTTGGGTCAACTTTAATAAAAACAAATCAAACAAAGGAAGTCCTCTTGGTAGTCATAGTCACAATTAATATAGAAAATAAACTTCTAATAATTGTGGCAAAATTTAAACCATTTTTACAATAAAGTTTTTAACTATAAAATTGTGTGTAGGTTGGTATTTTTAGCCTGCATCTTTTCATAGTAAACAGCTTTATTTGAAATGTTTGTAGAACTGAACTTGTAGAGAAAGTTCATATGTTTTAGTTAATGGCATTGCTTAATGTTTGCAGAAGAACAGGAAGTGCAACCATATTGATTTAGAGAAGCTGATATCTAGTTTCAATAGTCAGTGAGTCTTTTGGTCTCTACCTTCTCCGTTTATCATTTTGGGTAAAGGGAGTCACTTCACATAGATTTTTTGCAGACAAGCTGGCATCTTTGAATTGACTGACCATGACCTGTTGCAAATTTTCGAATTTATCTGTTTTCAGCACATAAAAAATTCAAAAGTTTTTCAATTTACTAAAATCTACAGCTACAAGGTGTGATGGGTAAATTTTCAGCAGTTTATATTTTTAATTTTGCACATGTACATTGTTTTTGATTTTGTTGGCTGCACTGTATAGTGGGGTAAGTTTGGGCACTATCTAATGAGAAAAAGAGCACCATGACATAATACACTCTCCCAGAAATTTGAAAACAGCATGCTGTACTGTTTGGCATTCATGCTGGAAGCTTCAATACAAACATTTGAGAGTGGGTATCAATCTGTGGACAGTGCAGAGTATTCGGAAAGAGTTAGATATCCAGTCAACATTATGGTGTGTGGAGTGATTACTAGTGATGGTGATGTTATGACTCCATTCATCTTCCCACAGAGCCTCAGATTCAATATGGAGGCCTACATCAAGTGTCATATCAGTGTTATTTTCATTTTTACATAATTTAGATGACAATCATCTATCACACCCTGTATTGATTAAAAATTATATTTTTACATGCTGTGATCTATTTTCTTTTTTGAAAACTTTTAATTTTACTTTAGATTTTATTTTGTGTTTTTCTTTTCTGAAATCTGTATATATATATATATATATATATATATATCAATCAAAGAAAAACAGACCACTTCAAGGTTCCATTATGATAATTTATTTCACCAGAGCCTTTTTAAAGGATGCCGGATCATCCAAAAGATGAAACGAAAATGAAATGAAAATTGATGGGTAGTGTAAGTTTTTGTAATTTAACAGAGAGTGTAATAAGGAGTGGTTAGAGAGACATGGTAGAGTTTAGGGAGGGTTTAATTTAATATTTCTCTCAATCATACTTAGTATTGGGGGAGGGGGATTAACCAGACAATGACCTATTTAAACGGTTAACTTAACAGAAGTGATATATTGAAATGGGAGGGAAGAAGAGAAAAAGGAAAAAGAAAGAAGGGGTAAGTAAAGAGAAAGAGGCTGTAAATGGGTTTTTACATAGGAAGGAGAGGGGTGGTAAGTTTTAGCAATTTATGTAAAAAATAGATTTTAATGTTTGATAGTAATTTAGATGTCTAAAAAAATCCACGAAGAAATTAATTTGATGTTTGCTAGCAATTTAAATATTTAACTTTTTTACAAATAACTTAGGGACTTAATATAACTTAAATACTGTATTTATTATCACATTCATAGAGAACACATTAAAAAAAGTTTTAAACTATAACAGTTTGTTTACCCAACCAATAGTACTCTTTTGATATTGTAAAAGACAGTTAAGGTAACATCTTTATCAGTTTGAATCTAATTCATGAATATATATATATATATATATATATATATATATATATATATATAACAAAGGTTATGCTTTGCCAGAAATATTGTCAGTCAATGTTTTTCTAGAAGATAACGTTTTTAAATCAGGCAATGTTTACAATTAAAGTGCTCAATATCAAGAAGCAGAGCATTAATGCCAATACATGAAATTAAATATTCACCTTGATTGGAGGCTTGACAGTAAAACTGAATTTCTTTACTGAAATCAATGAATTGCAGAAATTATTATTTCTTTAAACAAATTCATTTTTACTATGTAGCCCCATCCCCCTGTGTTAACCCTATCCATGAAACTCTAAGTAGAGAAAGATAAGTGTGTGTGTCTGCGATAGACTCTCCTGTCAATTTTTTCCCATATGGATTGTACACCTGTGGGGAAAATTAAATAATAATAATAAATAAATTCATTTTCCCATGATGCAAGTTGTAAAGGAACTGCAAAGTGTTTCAGGTCACATGTACAATTTTATGATCCCAATTTTGGAAAGGACAGGATCTTCCTCTTTCTCCTCTTGACTTCAAGATGTGAACCACGTAATAATGTCATTCTCACTGAGTATTGAACTCTTTCCCATTTTCCAATGACCTCGTTCAGATATGTTTTAGCAGCCTTACTCATGTAGTAGAAGTTCGATGTCCCCAACACAGTGCGTAGCTGAGGGGATTATGATCAGCTTTATCCATTCATATCTTTACTTCCCATAAATTATTTCTAAACCAAAAAACAAAAGGGAAATATTCAAGAGACCTTTCAACATAGATAACATAAAAGAAATAAACACCTGTAGCAGAAACAAGTTTTTGTATGCCTCTTCTAACACATTTGTTTACATATTGAACATGCACGTTCAACTAAAAATACACACAAAAACCCCAACCTTGTTAACATCCACACACCTGAAGAAGGTTGTAGAACAGATCAGTCAAAACATTCTCTCTAGAAAGAGAGGGGTTTCTTTCCTAAGAGATGGTGGCAAATTATTCCTTCCCAGCAATGTGAACCATATTTACAACATTCTCACGACCTGATTCCATATTTTTTTGTAAACAAATGAGTCTTAAATCAATCAATATATTTGCAACTATTCTGTTCTTTCCCAGAACAAAAATGTCAGAGAAAATTTGATTTGCATAGAAACTTTTCTTTTTGAAAGAATAAAAAAATATAGTTACCTTTTGTACATTTTCAACAAATCGAGGAAGTAATTTTAAAATTCATCTCAAAGAATTAACTTTAATCTTAGTATGTTACCATTAAACTCTAAATATGATTTCTTGCATTTAAATGGGAAGAAATATGTTTTACAAAAGAAAAAATAAATCAATGTTAGCGTCAGAAAATTTCTTGTCATAAAACTGCTGACTGCTTTTATTGATTAAAGTGTTTTTTAATTATAACACTTGTCTTTTTCATGATATAGTATCAGTAAATATAAATCAAACACGTCTGTTCATAAACTGCACAAAAATCATATGCCTTATAAAAATATCTATTTGTATACTACATAGAGATATTTGTGCATAGGCTTTATAGAAATGTATGTTTATATATGATGCCAAAATATTTACACATATACTTTATAGAATTTTTGTTTGTATACCATGCAGAAATATCTGTTCATTACACTTTTATGTGCCATGCCACTTCAAAAGTTAAGTAATCATAACTCTCCACAACTTCTCCACAATTAAAAAAAAGATGCAATATATATATATATATATATATATATATATATATATATATATATATATAGATTAAGTGCTATATTTATGGGATAAAGTGCTCAATATCAGAGATAGTGTGTAAATATAAAAGTGAACATAGAAGTCAGCACTTAGAGGTGACAGTCTGTTTCATGCTAGATGCATCTAGCATGAAACAGACTTTTGCCTCTAAGTGTTGACTTCTATGTTCACTTATATATATATATATATATATATATTATTTTTATAAAATAATATAACATAAGTATGTTATAACATACTTATGTTATAATTTTTATAAAAAATAATTATATCTGCTCTACTTTGTATTGAGCACTCTTTTAAGAATAGTAATTGTTGGTTATTGAATTCATTTATATACTTTGTATATATATATATATATATATATATATATATATATATATATATATATATATATATGACATATATATATCTCTATATATATATCCAGGTAAAATGAGAACAAATGAAGTATAATTCCACTGTCTGTAACATTTAATTTAAAACAGGGCTCAATACAGAGCTAAATATTATTTATTTTAGGATATTAAAATAAAACCATGTTAAAAATCACTACACAATTACAATTATGTTTCAACACTACAAATCTGTCTTCTCGGGTGATGTTAAACTACTGGTAGGAGAACAATTATTTTAATTTCAAAAAGCAGAATACTTTCTCTTTTTTCTTGAAAGAAAAAACAGAATTAAAAATAGGCTTGTGAGTTTTACCATGATTAACCAATCGAATGTTACCTACGCTAAATTTAAACTCACTGAAAATTTTTTTTTATTATATCGTTCATGACACATAGTTGTCTGCATATAAAGCCTAGACAATTTCATTATGGACAGATTCAAATGGTTACATTATTTCATAAGATGTATATTAATGCTTTTTCTGACAAAGAAATAAATCTTTTTGTTCAGTTAATTTCTTAAAACCTAAATATTTCCATTCAGAATGTCTGTGAAAGCAAATTCTAAGAGTTGATGCCAACTTCTCCATGGGTGCAGGTGCATGGCCTGCATATTTAGCCTAGACAATTTCATTATGGACAGATTCAAATGGTTACATTATTTCATAAGATGTATATATGTCTGGCATTCAACTTTTCTAAAAAATGAAAGAGGTAAAGAGGTAATTTAACATAATGATAACTAGTTATATGCTCAGTCAGATACCTACATAAAATTTTGTAGTTGATAAGTAAAAGGCCCCTTTAAGAAAGGGGTAAATAACTTAACCATTTGAAAAAAAAACAATAAAAAAACAAATCACAAATACAAGACTACTTTGTCAAATTAATATGCAATCGTTAAGTAAAGAGCATCCATATAAGATGTTAATAATACTAACTAATCAATTCAAGATGTTAATAATACTAAGTAACACCTGTACATCCATATAAAATGTTAATTATACTAACTAAACATAAATAAAGAGTTATATTAAATCAAAATAAATCTTACAAATAGAATAATAAGCCATATAAGGTGCACCGCAGTTTATCTACGGATTATTAGTATAAGAAAAAGTATTATCAAATTAAAAGTTTGAACATATTGTAAGGTAAAATGTAGACTATGCCTCCAGTTTAGTTTATTCAGTTCTTTGGCTTAATAAGGAGTTTTTATCAGAAAATCTGATAATTTCTAGGTTGTACAGGTGTTTAGTTAGTATTATCTATATATATATATATATACACACACACACATATATATAGATACACTCACATACATATATATATATATATATATATATATATATTATTTTAATAATAAAATTATTGGTAATCTGAATGTAATTTTCAAGAGGATATAGATCCATTGAGAGCTCTATGTCAAAAGAGAGAGCAAAAATTATATAATGACAAACAAACACTTAAAAAACCATAGGTGATATTTTATTTCATTGAAGCCGATAAAACATGTCTTCAAATCCTCAGACCTGTAAACCAAAGTAAGATGGGAAAATTAACTTTAGGTTTAAAAATTAAGAATAGTGATTTCATATAGGGAGTAGGGGAAAGAAAGATATTAAGTTACCATTGTGTAGTCAAGGGGGAAAAGAAAATGGTTTCAGTTGTTTTAACACCTGTGGCAACCTAAAATGACACCCAGATTGTAGACAAAAATCATTACATAAAATTGGCAACTGAGAATATATTTGAAAAAAGATTTTAAGTGTAAATTCCAAAATCTGTCTGGATCCTTCCTCGGTTAAGATTTTGACAAATATGTATTCAACTTAAAAAAACCTGTTTAATTTATATTAAAAATAGTGGTAGGTTGAGAACATTAAAAAATATTTTAAAATATTCAGAGCCTAGGTAAAGATTTCAATTTAACTGTAAAAAGATCTATTCAAAACAAAATATAAAACTATATATATATATATATATATATATATATATATATATATATATCTATAACACTATACACACACACACACATATATATATATGTGTGTGTGTGTTTGGTTTGTTTTATGGCATATCAATCACAATGTGTTATTTAATGCCGACAAAATTTCCTTTTTTTTCAGAACTTTTTTTTTTTAAATGTATAGTTTCGTTTGTTTTGTTTTGTGGCATATCAAACTCAATGGGTTATTTAATGCTGACAAGATTTTTATTTCTGGTAATATTTTCTTTTTTAAAATACTTATTCCTGATATTAATTTTTTTTAAGTATTTCTGGTATTAAAATCTATTTTTACACTTTCATAGTGTTTTGAGTCAGGTTATGGGGTCAACTATTTGGCCATAGCTGGGACCCTAACAGATGCTACCACCCCAGGTCAGGGTGAACCTAGGAACACCAACAATTAAGAGGTGGTTCCATGCTCCTCAAAACCTCCTGATCAGAGGCCCTGCTGTTTGACGTAGTTCATCATCTTACCCAGGACGCGGATGCAGTTTATCGTCATACCCAGGATGCATGTGTGTGCATGTGTGTATGTTTTTAAAATATAATTATCCATGAAATTCTCCATAAATAAATAATAATAAAAAATTAAATATATATATATATATATGAGGTGTATCAAAAATACTTTTACAAACTTTGGAACCACATTCCTGGCACCAAAACAAGGTATAATATCCTATTTACATTATTCAGACTATTGTCCTCATCTTTGTCACCATATTTATTACATTTCAGACATATGGCACAGTGGATAAAGGCATTAGTTAGATCCAGTGACAGGACCCAAAGAGTATGAGTTCAATACCCGGTTAAGGCAGTGGAAAATTTTCAGAGCAGAATTAACAAGAGATAACTGATGACTGACATCCATTAAACATGGCATGTGGAACTAGAATCTATCCCAGTGAGTGAAATAAAGGGTTCAGTTCGACATTCCAACCACCTGAAGAAGGCCAGATCATACAACAGCTGAAACGTTGTAATAAACATGGTGACAAAGATGAGGACAATAGTCTGAATAATGTAAATAGTGTACATAATACCTCATCTCAGAAATATAGACAGATACTGAAGGTATAATATCCATATAAACATATATCCAAAAGGTCATCGTTGTACATTAACACAGCAACAAATGTTCAAAATATCCTCGGCCTGTTCCTAGACATGCATGCACACATCAGATCATTGACTGGAAGACCCTTTTAAATACTGTCACATGATTTTGAATTATTTCACAGGCTCCCATGACACATTGGTGAATCACTTCTGCATTATTAATATCTGCTGATTAAAACCAAGATTGAGTTTGAGGAAATATGCAGGCCATGGAACCAGTCCTCCCCGACTATCCAACTCTCATGGTAGATATCAGCCAGTGCATCGTGAACTATGTGAATAAAATGTGCTAGAGCTGCATCATGCATTAACCAAACACCTCTTCATATTAGCAGGTGTACATCCTCTAGCAGATCTGGAAGTGTGTTCAAAATAAAGTCCTTGTAGACAGCTCCTGTAAGACATGGTAGAAGAACATATAGACCTACCAGTCACCTACAATTAAGGCCATGCAATAATCATAAACTGATGCTGGTGTTTAGCCTGTATTGTACCATGGGGATTCTGATCCACCCACAAATTGTGTAAATTTGTTATTCCATCTCTTCCAAATGTTGCCTCATCCATAAACAAGACTGAAGAGACAAACAACGGATCAGAAGTTTGTGCAATAAACCATCAGTAAAACTTCTCCAATAGTGAGTAATCAGAGGGTGAAAGACCCTGCAGACATTGCAAATGATATGGATACAGGAGCTGCTCTTGAAGTACCCTCCATGCAGTACTATGAGATGTATGTTATGCTAGAGCCACTTGACGTGTGCTGATACCTGGATTGTCTCAGACAGCCTGTAGAATGTTCTTCAAGGTCAGGCTTACAAATGGATCTTGGTCTTCCTCAATCCATTATATATATATATATATATATATATATAATGTTAATTTATTTCATTTAATCCATTTCCTAATATATATATATATATATATATATATATATATAAACACACATACATACACACATATATATTTTCAATTAGCAACTCTGAGCCATTATCCATTACACCACCTGTACATTCAAGCACTTGATATTCCAAAGTGTTCCCCCATTTTAGGTACTGACCAGTCTTGACATTGCTAAACTTTGGTGATCATACAGGGAATCAGTGTTTCAACATGATGTGGCCATAAGCCTACAACACTGATATAATACATATATATAAAGTCATACTTAGATAAATACAAAATCATTAAGAAGGTGAATGAAATCAGCATAACCGTACATCTAGACCCATCAGATGCCAGAGATGTAAATTTTAATGTCCCTAGAAACTCAGCATACCTCTCAGTGTATAATTATAATTAACATTTTTACTTATATTTGTGCTCCCTCCTCCTACAGATATATACTGTATTTTCTGGCTTACAAGACACTGAGGCTTGGAAGACACACCCTAATATTGGAAAGAAATTTCTAAGAAAAAAAGTCATTTGCATACAACAGCACATTCACCATGCATCCCTCACATACTGGCACCATGTATTGTTTACATTAATCACTTGTCTGATTTGGTTTGTATGGCAATGATATACTAGTCAAGAGCAGAAAGCTCCTGCCACTGCTAGTAAACAGAGCATGTTTAAGCTTGTGGCTTGGCTCCAGGAAGGTTTATAGTCTTGAAAATACTTGTAACAGCTAAGTACTGAGGTTACATCATATAAAATAGCTAACATAGATAGCTAACATTATAGTGTAATGACTCAACATACAAATCCACGTACCTTTCAAGCCAATTAGGTGACTGTCCAAGCTTACTTAAGCCTGGGTGTTGCACACATATTTTTTAGAGTATTTTTAGGAAAAAAGTGCATCTTTTAAGTTGGAATATGCAGTAATTCCATCACATTTAGTAGGACAAAATATGCTATATAAAAGTTTTTCTATTTTGTCATTTAATTACCCATATATAATATATAATATAATATATATCCAACAAGAGATATAGTTAGCATCAAATGAGATAGCAACAACAACAGAACCAAAGCAGGAATATACAAAATGGACACCCTCACACACATAGACGCACATACATACAGTTGTACGCATTTTACTTCACACAAAATTGAGCATCATCCCAAACAAACACAGAAGTAAATTCCCCTGGCCTGCACCAAACATAATCAATCAAGCATAAATAGATGCAATTTAAAAAAAATAAGCCAGTTTGATGATCGAAAAATCGTGAACTCAGAGTCACAAACTCATATCCATACAACTGAATATATATATGTGTATGTTTGTGTGCACAGGTACATATGAAGGGGCACATATACATGTATATATATATGTACAGATATATATATATATATGTACAGATATATATATATATATATATATATATATATATATATATATATATATATATATATATCCCATGATCTGCTCTCCGACATGCAAAATGGTTTCCGCTTTTCCCATTCTACAGCTAATGTGCTTGCAACCATCACTGAAATTGTTTACCAATCCCTTCATAATAATGGAGAAGCTTGTGTCATGGCTCTAGATATCTGAAAAGCATTTGGCATGCCGGCCATCTTCACAAACTTCAGGGTTATGGAATTTCAGGTTGATTATTTGACTTAATACAATCATTTATGTCAAACCATGTATTGAAGATCGTTCTCCACAGATTCTCCTCCAGTTCCTATCCCACGAACGCAGGTGTTCCCCGAGGCTCTATCCTAGGCCCAACTCTGTTCCTTATCTTCATCAACGATTTTCCTGACATCGTAGGTTCCCAAGTAGGCATCTATGCAGTCGACACTACTATTTACTCCTGCCTCAAAAACAAATCTAGTGTCGCCGACAAAACTAACCTGGCCGTTTGTCTTGAAAAGGACCTCCAATCGGTTGTGGCCTGGGGAAGGAATTGGCTGGTTAACTTTAATGCCTCAAAAACAAAACTGCTCTCTCTTACTCACCAGAGAGAACCATCCCTGCCTCCCATTAGAATGTCTGATGCTCAACTCAACAAGAGCACCTCTTTGCGACTGCTCAGTCTCACGTTGTCGGCTGACCTGAGATGGAACAAATACATTGAGTCAATAGCTTCGCCCACTGCAAGGAAAGTTAGCTCCCTGGACCGTGCCTGGAAATTTTTCTCGCCAGAGTCGATCCTTCAAATCTACAAATCAACCATTCATCCTTGCATGGAGTATTGCTGCCACATATGGTCTGGAGCCCCTTCTGTTTGTCTTCTGTTTAAGCGTTCTACTAGGCTGGCATCTCGCTCACACCCTTTCACTGTCAAAACTGTTAAATGTAGCCATCTCTTCTACTCAAATAGTTTCATGTTTTGCACCTCTCGCCTGTGGATCTCCCTCCCTTTTTCCTGTTTCCCTGATAGCTATAATCTCCAACTATTCAAATGCATCTCCAGATGCCTTGATCTATCCCCTATCCTTCTCTTCATCCTTTCCTCTATCACTCCTATTTGCTCTCGCTTCAACTCTATGTAACCCCTTGCATGCTAGTGGCTTCCTGCCTTGCTTGGGGGGAAACACTTAAATATATATATATATATATATATATATATATATATATATATAAAGATATATTAAATAGTTGTATATATGTCTAGATCTGTATACAAATACATAAAAAGCCTCTATAATGTGTGTGTGCATATATGTATGAACATATATATATATAAATGGGTATGTATATATGTACATGTAGTACAAGTATACAAAAAAAGGCTCAAGCTTACAGCACCTGGTATTCTCAATTAGTCACCCATCTAGTTACTGACTATGCTCTGACAATGTTTCATTGTGATATGGCTATCTGCCCTAAAATGAAGGTCTTATTTTTAACGTCCCCTAGAGGTATATGAACAGCATATGCTATATCTTAGGTTCCTATTTAGGATGCATGGCAATTACTACAATCTTCCCATGGTCTAAGCAGCAAATGACTATCCTCATCAATGGGCTTTCATGTGACTAAATGTTTCCTTAAGACATCTGTAAATTCTTTCCCTCTAAAGGGTGATAATCACTTTCTACATTCCTACAGTTTTCTTGGATCTACAATTAAAAATGGCTTCAAGTAAATAAATCATTTCGGACATAAAAAAGACAAGCCTTCATCAGACCTGATAGACTGGCAGTACAAAATCATGCACAAGAGCTTTACCCACTAACAAAAGCCATATAACTTGAAAATTTACAAAGGCAACCATAAAAAAGTTGATAAACCATAAAAAAAACACCCACTCACTGACTCCACAATTTGAATTCAGAGTTGTCCTTCTCATAGACTGGGTGCCAACCAAAGTTAGAGAGCCCACTGCCCTACTATTTAACCCATAATGGGGTGAGAAGAAATGGATTCCTACTTTTCTCAAGTTTATTTGTACAAAAGTGAATGCTACGGACTCTGCTGGAATATGAATTGAACTCACCTGTTTCTCTTTCCAAATCACTTCCTAAAAACTTGTTTCAAAAGTAAGATTTTTAAATTTCAAATAGTACTGGCTGCTTGGTCAATGAATGTCAGATGTTTCCTTATAGGGAAATGGCTAATATTACCAATACCATTACCAACTGTTATACAACTCAAATACAAAGATTTAATAGTATTTAAGTTCACCTGGTTCACACACCTCCCCAGTCTTTTGAATAAAAGTAGAGGTCTATCCCTTGTTTCTCGTTTAGAATTGGATTTCCAGTTTCTACTTCAACTCTACAGTTCTAGCATCTCCACCTAAACTCTGAAATGTTATTTACTATTTATTTTTTTTTTCCCTCAGTGGGATTAGATAGGTTCATCTATCAACCAGTTCACACTTCTCCCCAGTGTTTTGAACAGGAATAGTGGTGTATCTCTTGTTTCCTGTTCAGGATTGAGTTTCTGGTTCCTTTCAAATTCTACTTCAACTCTAACATCTTCACTTAAATTCTGAAATGTTATTTACTATTTATTTATTTTTTTTCCTTGATAGTATTAAATAGGTTCAACTATCATTCAGTTCACAATTCCCCCCACCAATCTTTTGAACAGAAGTAGAGGTTTATCTCTTGTTTAGGATTTGGTTTCTGGTTGCTTCTAAAGTCTTTTCATTCTCTTCCACTCCTAGTAGCCACTTGCATCTTAGTGGCATTATTGCCTTGCTTGAGGTGAACTGATAAGAAAAAAAAAGGAAAGAAAATAATGAATCTATAAAAACAAGCAAATGACAGTTGCCATTAATTAGACCCTTTTAGGATGTGGTGGAACCTGCAAATCAAAGACAGACAACTGGAAGAAAGATTTCATTATGCAGATTTTAAAACCAGGTTTTGACTCCTTTTAAGTAAGCATGTACTATTTGTACATATAAAATTAGATAAAATCTATTTGCTTAAAGCAATTTTCATCATGATAAAATAATGGAATTAATGTCTGATTACTTTACAAACAGGCTGCATGTAATTGTGTAAAACATAATCAAATATAAATTTCAATAATTCATCATATACATGTGTGTGTGTGTGTGTGTGTGTGTGTGTGTGTGTGTGTGTGTGTGTGTGTGTGTGTCTTCCAGTCTGTCTTTCTCCAGGCAAAGCATGAAAGTAATTAGGAAAAATACCAATATATATATAATCCATAAACTTGATTCCATTAATGTTTTGGTGCTTATATAACCACCATAATTACAAAATCCACCATATTTTCTTGGTTGCTAATCAAGTATTAATTATCTAAAATTATATCTTTCAGGACCATTTTTGTCTATGTTTTATTCTTGTCTAGCATACAAATTTATATGTGTGTGAAGTGGTATATGTATTTCTACCAAGGAGGTATCTATACCACTTGATGTGTTTTCAATAAAACGACACAGATTGAAAGTAAAAATACAAGACAGGCTTAAATTTTATGAAATATTTATTCCATAATATAGGATTCAAATAACAAAAATTTGGCTGTGGGAAAGGTATGCTTTTTATTAACAGCAGTGTCTGGGTGTCCATGTTTCTGAAACAAGTACAACTTACATGACCTGCTGTAGAAGAGCACTTTTCATTCGACACAATAGCCCTATGCATTAGATAAGAGATGAGTTATTTTTGAAAGCATGGGGTTTTAAATGTGACAGGTGCTGCTGCTGCTGCTATGTTAATAAATATCTTCTCTACAGACAAACATCTGTGTTGGATCCTTAACTCATGTGCATATGAGTATAGATAGATAGATGGATAGATAGATAGAAGGGAGAGATTATAGTTGTTCCAATGAGAAAAAAAGTGTATATTTTAAAGAGAAAAGAGAGGCCACAAGTGTTCTGTGTTATAATGTAGATTCGTTTTAACTATGTATGATACTTTATTTTCCATATTTTTTGCTACACGAGTTTCAGTTTTTGTGACCTTCATCAGGCAAAGAATGGTTATTTCCACATATTATTTAGAGGAATTAATTTTTTCCTTATGTTTTCTTAGCTTTAACCATTGTCTTTTGTGTGTGATAGTAATCCAAGTTCTTCTTGGACTGGTGGAGAAAATGTTCCTCTGCTTAAGGCATAATAAAACAATTAGGATTGGTTAGAAAAACAGGGAAGGAAAAAGATCTTTGTTCTTATCTTTTTATGACCTCTGTATCTATTTTTCTGTAGTGTATGTGTGTGTTTTTGTTAGTATGCGTATGGGATTTTGCTAGCATGTGTATACATATTCCTTCTCCATACATATATATTGTTTTATTACAAAGAAATAGTATATATATATATATATATATATATATATATATATATATATATACACACACACTTTGTATGGTATGTAGACATGAATGTGTGCATGTATATATATATATATATATATATATATATATATATATATTTAAACAAATTTTTTATTCAACCAACATAGACTAATTTTTTATTATAGTTTCCAATTTTTTTAATATGTTGTACAGCAAAATCAAAATTGTGTCTAAAATTTTCCATTTTCATTTTTTATTTACTTATTTTAGCTTTTATTTATTTTATCTTTAAAATAATTTCAACTGTGGTCAGTAAAGTACAATATTCTTAGCTTTATCCTGTGATTTTTGCCATATACAACAGTTCAAATATACTTTTTTTTAATAACCATTTCACCCCAATGTCACTAAAGAAAGGACAATAAAAGAACAGATTTCAGGAAGATAGAAGATGGTGATCGATGCTACATTTAAATTTTTGAAGATTGTTGGTGGCAGGGACACAAGAAACCAGGAGAAAGTCCCACAGATAAGAAGTGCATGAAAAGAAACTCTTATTAGAATAGAAGTTACAGTCACAACTAGCTATTTCAAAAGTAAAACAATGAGACTTATTTGCCAATCTAGTAGTACACTTAAATTCATGTCATCAAGATATCAAAGAGGAGAGCTCATTAGATCAACTCCCATGAAGATATTTATAGAAAAGGAGGAAACCACATCACAGCGATGAGAAAGTGACTGAAGTTGAGATGCCAGGTCAGGAATCATAGCATTACACACCCTTCTTTGAGTTATGTGAAGAATCTCAATATATATATATATATATATAGCTGTAGAACCAAGTCAGATATGGCAGCAATCTTCAATGCAAGGATGAATGGTAGATTTCTAAATGTTCAAGATGGATTCTGATGAGAAAAATTATCTGGTTTTACACACTAAACCAACTTTCCTACTAGGAGACTTAGCAATTGCTTCAATATAATCCCTCCACTTCACATCAGTGGAAAATATAAGATGCAATGAGTCACGCTCTGGGAGGTTAGCATCTGCCATGCTGATAGAATGCAAAAATGGTTTGCTGTGATGATTAAAAGATAGCAGTTTTGTTTTGGGGGCATTAAAATTTACAAAACATTTCTTGCCCCAGTTCACAACTGATTAGAGATCATTTTTGACAGCAGCTGCCAGTTTTACTTTGTCAGACCTATATGACTTTCTATTAAGACAAGATTAAATAGTTATGCTATCAACATAAATACCAAGTTGGGAAATGTTGACATTGGAATGGTCATTGATGAAGATAAGAAACAATGTAGGCCCAAGGATAGAGACCTGGGATTCCACCACATTAATTCAAATGGATCTAGAAGAGTGGCCATTCAAGACAACTTTCATTACACGATTTGTTAAGAATGATTCGATTAAGTCAAATATCTTTCTAAATACACCATAGCTTGTGAAAAAGGCTAGCATTCCAAACTTTTTCATACAATCTGTAGAAATGTTTCATAAAGTTTCTTAAGCCTCTGTTTATCTTGTGAGATAAAGGTTTGGTCAAAATTCAGCCTCTCCTGGGTGCAGGCCTGGGTAATGGTATATGGAGGCTGCATGCTGCCCAGACTGCATTCCACACCCTCTTGGTTGTACCGACAAGATCCAAAAGAATACAAGGTATTAGATTTGGGGACAGCTTGGCTGCAGGAGTTGGTGGAAGTTTGTCCGTGTTGACAGGGGATCCACTGGGTTTTGTGTCTGGATTCACTTCCATGGCATTTTCCATGTTTGGATATGGCCAAGAGGACAGCAGAGGTTTAAAGTCAGAGTTTTTTCCTTCCCCTAGATGGAATGCCTTCCTGGACTGTTGAACTCCATCTACCCGAAGCAGCTGCTTATGAGGTACTAGTTTTTGCCTTTGAACATTCTCCAGCTTCAAGCTGCTTTTTAGTTGTCAGAGACTATTTCAGATGCATGCGATGGAAGCATTTGACTATGCACATATTGATCATCATATCACAAACACCCAAAATACCACTGTTAAGAAAATATTAGTAGATAATAACAAAATACACTGTAGCATTAATTGCAAGGAAATGCTCAAAGTACTTGAAGTTATTGTTATACAAAAAGCCTCCTGCATTAAATAAAATATATTTCAGACAGTACTTTAAAGTGTGTATAAAGTAGTGAATATGTATATATAAAATATTTCATGTATTCTTTTCCAGTGCAGTTAAAAGCTTTAGAATCTCTGTTAAAATGCTGACAAGTAAATTAATCTATATTTGTCTTCTATTCCCTTGATTGATATTAAGCACCTTCTCATGTACAATACCATTAATCTTTCCTTATATTGTTTAAGACACAAGATACAAATCAAGTGACATTTACAATGCAATTCAATTTGATATCTCTACATATGACTCTTAGTGATTTTTCATATTAAAGAATAAAAATGAGCCAGAAGTATATTTCCATTTCAAAATGTATTTTTGAATATTCAGGGAAAGGTGTTATATCCTGTAGTAATAGACGTTAAAGATTCAAAACATGTTATTTCAGGAAAATAGATTTTTCAAGTCCATTAGCTGCTCTTTCCAGTAGTGATGTGGGTTTCTTTCCTAACCTTTTATTTGAAGTAGTGTAGAATGTCAACATCTTCATTATGTCTTTATTTTCTCTTTGAGATACAAAGGTATTTCCCAAATCCTTCAATGACAACTGTGACTGTGCTTTTCAGCTATGCAAGCCTTTCTATTTCATTTCTCCTTTTACTCAGTTCCTACTTTGCTATCCAATGGGCATCAATCAACCACCATTTGCTCCATCTGTTATCCTTTCTTCTTTGTTTCTGTTTTTTAATCACTTCTCTATATATTATCTTGATCTGGTCACCATTGTCTTTGCTATTAAGAGATGCTTTTCATGTGTTGAATCTTTAAATGCACAAATTAATCGCTATTGCAAGGGAGATAACTCTGACAAAGTAAAAAGTTTTTGAATACTAAAGTTCACTCATTACACAGCTCAAGAGCAACTCAAGATAGAGGGTAACTGTTAAAATGGTAATGATGAATGAGGTGTGTGATATAAATGAAAGAGGAGATGGTAAGCAATGAAGCTTATGATGACAAGAAGGACAGATAGCAATTAACCCTTGACCTTAAGGGGAGATTGTAGTATTTGGCAAAGCATCCATGTAGGTGTCTTTTCCACAAAATAGTAATTCTTGGTGTTGTAGCATACCTATGGAAAATAATGACTATGTCCCCATTCACATAAATACAGTAGTAAATACTGTATGTTGGTATGCAGTTGGAGATTCATTGTGGAATTCACTTGACTCACTTCTAGCAGTTGACTACTATTTCTACAAGCTGCTGGCAAATCTTATATGTGTTGTTCTTGTCCTAAGTATTATCATTCATTACCAACCTTCATTTGATTATTCTATTCAGTAACCTTTCTTAGGTTATAACACTTGGGAAAAGCTATTTGAGTGGAATTGTTTTCTTACATTTGGAGGAACTTTCTCCTTACAGACATTACAGACAAAAAAATCCACTTGATATATTGTACAGCAAGATTCTACAAATATGACAAATTTCCTTTCTGTCTTTGATTACTATTTTTTTAATCAAATATAAAATTTTACAGAATTTTTTTTAGATAAGGAATTATCACTATTATACAATGATTTGTATACATATATCAATGATAAAAAAAAATCATTTACTTGAAGCATATGATGATAAATCTTCATCCCAGAAAAAGCTCAAACATTGAGACTGGAAAAAATGTGAGGATACTCATCTGAACAAATCATTGTATAATAATGATAATTCCTTATCTAAAAAATTTCTGTAAAAATTTATATTTGATTAAAAAAGTATTAAAAGAGAAAAAAGGAAATTCGCCATATTTGTAGAATTTAAAAGCATTCACATAACTGAATGCCTTTGAATTCAAATCTCAAACTTCTTTCACCCAGACATTAAACACAAGTTAGCTTTCTAACTGATAATCATAAGATTTTATTGGCAAAAAACATCAGAGTAAAAAATTACATTTTTATAAAAATGTTTTACATTTATGTTTTATTTTATCTCAATCTTTTACTTATTTTTCTGTTTTTTTTATTATTTTCTTTTTTGTCTTTTCACATAATTTACTCTGATAAATATATTATTTTCTCTCTTTCTTTAATTTTGTTTCTCTCTCTTAATAATTCGATTTTGCAACTCTACTCTTTCTCATTATCTGCATTCTATACTCTCTCACTTTCTCTCCATTGTTCTCTCTCTCTCTCTCTCTCTCTCTCCTTTGTCTCTCACCTTCTCTCTGTTCTTCACATTCCCTCTTTTCTCTCTCCTATTCCCTCTCTCTGGTTCTCTCACTCCACTTCACTAACTCATTCTCTCTCCTTCTATTTCTCTCATTTGTTCACTCACTTGTTCTCTCACTCTCATTCTCCTTCCCTCTCTCCCCCTCTCCCTTCTCTCTCTCTCTCTCTCTCCACACACACACACACACACACACACACACACAACATAGAAATACTTTTACACTTAGCTGCCAGGTGTGGACATTTATTTTTTATGGAAATTTTCTGACCCCAAACAACAAGCTTATCAAGATCATCCCTTTCATTAATTTTGCACTTTTTGTCACTTTTCCAATCCCCTTAATTATTAAGGCAACCCCTTGTATTAAGGACTTGAAAAGATGTTATTGTGTCTTCCATCTTTTATAACTCTCTCTGTTCACCACTCTCATTTGCTCTTCTATACTATCCCTTATTTAATTACTTTCTTCTTCTCAATTCTCCTTCAATACTCTGCATAATTTTTGTTTATTTTCTTCAACATCTCCTTCCCCTTTTTTCTGTTACTTTCTGATCACTCTTTCTTGATATAGTGCCAGCTCTTCACAAATTCCATCGTGTGACTCATCCAAGTCTACTTATATCAACAGACTGTCCCCCTATGAGTCATGTCTTCTATACCCAAGCCACTCCATCTGGAGCATTAGAAGCTGGTTCAAGCAGTTATATATAAATGGTGGTACTCACTTGGAAAAACCTTCTAAAGTTCGACTTGTAGTAGAACAAATCGGTACCCAAGGAAAAATAAGGAATAACAAAAGAAAAAACAAAGAATATTAAACTAAGGTGAAAACATATGTCCAGAGTTCAAGCTCAAAGTCCAAAGAAAAAACCTCCAAGACTAGTAAAAGGCAACTACATAAAGTGCTCAATACGCCAAGTAGAGCAAAACCTAAGATAATCCTAAGGA